>JAIPRM010005883.1:0-19702 GCA_025469315.1 Stegophylla sp. TES_Ste_2020 | reverse complement strand
AATGCCTTTTAAAAACTGTTCTATTGATCTTGAATCAAATTGTTCACTTTTTCGATTTAGTATAATATTATAGCGCTCAATTGTCTCTGCGCTTAATTGCCGCAGCGCCCAATTGTCTTCGCTCAATTGTCTTCGCTCAATGGTCTTCGCTCAAATGTCACGCGCTCAATTGTCGGGACACCATTTAAAATTTAGCGGGACACTCAAAATTATTAAGATTTTTTTCCTGCGTCCTCAACAAGCCTCCTTTCAAGAAGGCGATAAAAAGTACCAATTTTCTAAAATAAATAGTTGGCAACTCTGAATGTAAGAGCAATAAAATAACCATTGAAATGCTTTAAGATATTTCTCATTTAATACAGATAAAAAAATTTTTATTTAATTAAAAACTGAAAAAATAATAATGTAAGACATAAAAATAATTACTCATCTCGATCAATCATTCTTTCAGTAATCCCAAACTTTTTCAAATAAAACTGTAAAGAAAAACAATTATTTGAATCAATATATATATAAAAAAAAAAAATATTTTATTACAGAGGTTTTCAATCTTTTAACAGTGCAACTCATTTTTTAACAATTTTAAAACTTTGCTGACCCAGCACCTTATAAATACAAATAACCTTTACTTATTTTATTCAAGTTTTTGTCAAGCATCACGAAAAAATGAAATGTATGTAATGTATATAGTAAATATTACATAATACATTGTTGTATAATAATTCATAATTTTTTTATTAAAAAGAAAGATCTGCAGTCCATTAAAAAAGTAAAGCCATGCACTTTTGTGTAATTTCCAGATTCAAATAAACCAGGTGATTTACTGAATTGAACTCAATGAGCTTTGTGATATTTGGGCCGATTATGTACTATGTGATAAAAAATTTAAGAGCATGTATTGAAATTTGGAAGGTTTTTATCTGGTGTACTGTTAGTATATTAAAACATTTTCTTAAAAGATTAGAAACTCTCTTTGGGCTAAATAAAATCTTAAAACATGGTAGACCACTCACAGTTTAAGAACCACTGGTTTATACTTAATTTGAAGTTATTTTACTATTGAATTAATGAGCAACTCTTAAAAATAATATAATATATATATAAATGAAACAATGTTTGGAATTTTTAACAATAAAATATGAAAATATTCAAATGATAATAGTTACCTCATATTTCTCTTGGTTGATCTTGAAAAATGAATAGTTAAAATTATCTTCATCATCTTCTTCTTTCCTGTTTTTCTTTTCCTTAAGATTTATGGTGGTAAACTCATTATCGTCATCTATATTGAAAAGATCAATCAATAATATAACACTATCAAGAAAATTGCTTTTATTCATAACAATAGTTATATAATAATACATAATTTTAGTGACTGTAAACTGAGTGTAGATTAAATATTAATACCTAACCTGTAAAAACTTATTACATTTAATGAAAAATCAGTGTTCATTGTAAACAAACAATAAACTGTAACTTATGAATGACAGCACATATATCGAGCAAGTAAAACATTTTTTCCATTGTTTCACAAAGTTGATTTTGTCCATCTAGTCATCAGAGGGCACTGGTTAATATTCTTGCACTTCTAATTGTACAGAATCTTGTAGCACAGCATATCATAAAGAATGTGCAGTTCATTAAGCATGTTAATAAATAAATGAACTTCACTATGATTAACCTCTCAGTTCATAATCAATCAGCGAAAATACAGCAAATGACTAGATGAACTGTTATATTTATAAAAATACTCTCACATAAATACACTGACAAGTCACCAAAATTAGGTATTGGCAATTCTTTTCTGATTTTAATTAATAAAAACTACTAATAAATTAAAAATCTTTATTGAAGTATATTAGAAAATATAACCATTGTTCATTTATTTTTCAATAAGGTTTTGTGGGAAAAATAACTGATCTGTAGATCATTATATATTGTGCAATAGACAAAGATATTTACTTATTTTTCAGTATTAATGAAAGTACAAATTAAAAATATATTTTCAACATAATATAGAAAAAAATCTAATGATTCAAATATAAGATCAAAATTTAAATGGGATTTACTGAATCTAGTCATCTTTTTATGAGCCCTTGTATATTTGTTATGACATAATTCTGAAATTGGCCAATGTGCACATAAGCTATAATACTCGAACTAGTAAATAATCGATATTTAAAATCATAGTTTCATACATTAACGAATTATTATTTGAAGTGGTTATTCATAGCAAATCATTATTAATTCCCCCATGATGCTCAATAAATCGAGAATAGTTTATGATTTAAATGCGGATCGCGATAGGTGAAACACGAGATTGTGAAGTAAGCTAGGGGACTCTTGTTAAAATAAGAAATGGTAAACTAAGTGAAATGAACATAGCTCCGCAGTGGAACAATAATCAGTGCCATACAAATAAATGCCAACAAACACATAATATCAAACTATGATTTAAAATTTCAATTATTTTCTTTATCCAAATAGTATAGTCAATGTGCACCTTGCCCAGATATTGTGTATATAAGCTAGATTTTGGACTTAAGCCATAACATATACGAAATAGAGTACCCACCACTGTTGGTGGATATTCTATTGAATTCTTATTATTAAATTACTTCCTTAAAATCAACGTTTGGTAAGCTTTGATTTCATCACTCAAATCTGATAAATGTGACTGTTGTACAAAAGTTTGTAATTTTAGGTAAAATGTGAATGAGTTTATATTAAATTTTCCAGTCTAAATATCAAAAAATAAAAATTTTATGACATAAAAACTTACAAGAAACGAGAAATTTTCAATATTTTCAAATAGCTATGCTTATCTCAAAATTGACAAAAATTTTTGAAGTTTGTATTTAGTGATCTCATGATCATTTAAAGTAATTTGCGAAAGTTAAAATTTATAAGTACATTAAAGTATTTGAAGACATGTTAAATGAATTATATTCACTTCTATGAAAATTTCAGTTACAGAAAATTTTTCAACTTTTTGTCAATTTTTCAATAAATTATCATCGATATTGGAAAAAGTAATGAGAATTTTAAAAAATTACCTTTCCAAAGAACCATTTGGATTTATTATTAATTATATTAATAATTTTAAAAGTATGTTTGAGCAAGACTAAAACTGAAAAAAAATGTTTTCTCATTTCACAGTAGGTATTTGTATTTACTCATATTCAATAATTATTAACAGTAAAACTCTGTCAATAATTTATCACATTGGTAGGTTTTATAATTTATGAATTGAAATGATTAATTGAAAAAATTTAAGTAAAAAAATATTATGAAGTTCCATACAATTTTCTGTTGTACATAAGAAGTATGATTTACTTTTTAACTTTATTGTTCTGTTTGTTGTATGCCGAAGTAAAGTCAGTGTTTAAGGTATATAAAATAGTTCAACTATCGCAATAATAACAGATACTTATAAATCATAAATAAATTATTGTAATATCATATTAATTATAAAACAATATGTAATTGAATTACTAGAAACGTTTGTTTTGTTTACCTATAATTCCTTTATTTTTCTGGCAGTTTGCAGTGTTTGAACTTGAGTAAAATATTGTTTTATATTTTATTTAACATTGCTGTAAATTTTATTATTTTATTTCAAAACTTATAATAGCAAACAAATTGACAAATTTTTGATAAAATTTTATTGTAAATAATTATTGAGAAATAAATATTTTGATAAAACTATTTTTATTTCAATTTTAATTTTGCTTAAATATATTTTTTAAAATAATAATATAATTGATAAGAAATGCAATTCCCTTTGAATGAGCTGTCTCTAGATTGCTCGTATTCTTAAATTGTATATTTATACTAATGAGAATACTATTACTAAAAAACATGTTTATATGATTGAAATATTCGCTGATCTCATTTAGATGTTTGGGAAACAGTGATGTTTTTTGACAACTGACAATAAAATATACTCTGATAAAATATAAATAAATATAAAATATAATTGGATCAATATATAAATTATTACTTTCTTCTGTAAGAATTTCAACAGCACCATCAACTACCAATAAAGCCAGAAGATAAATATTTTGTCTAGTATATGCCAGGCTAAATAGATCAATAGCAAATCTGTGGAATGATATTGGAAGCCCATCGTTTTTTGATATAGCTTTCTTCAAACATGCGAGTACATTATTTAGACGCTTTTGTAATTCATAATCATCATCTTCATATTAAGTCTAAATAAAACAACAGACATAATAAATAAAATAAATCCAATTTTAAATTAATTCAATTAATTAGATAAACAATTCGTTTGTATACCACATCAGAAACCACTAGTTCCTCTAATTTGCGTTCTTGCGATTCTCTGTATTCTTCCTTGTTTTGAGTTTGTACGTTTATATCATTGAGCTCATTTGATTGTATATTGTTTGTGTCTTCACCCTCACATACTTCTACCTTCAGTCAAACAAATAAATTTAAATTATAATATGCATAAATAATTGCTATAGTGTGCGAAAATTAAACGAAAAATTTTCTCTACCAAGGCATTCATATCAAACTTATTATCCGTTAAACTAAACCCTTTCTCCATAAGCCAGCTATTCATGCAGGACGATTCTTCAATAATCTTTAGTGTCATTAATTTGCATGATACAAAATTAGATTCTGTGGAGAAATTATTATATTTAACTTGTTAATTCAAACTCATAACACAGACACTTACTAAAATCTTCTATAGTCAAGGCCCGTTCAAGTTCGTCCAACTCCTTCATTTCATCCATTAATAGGGTCAAGTCATTGTTGCACAGCGTTTTATCTACCACTACAAAAATAATCAAACAGTATTGTTACACGGGGAAATGAAATAATAAAATAATAAACAAACTTTTACTGCTGAACTTGTCGGCCAGTTCTTTTACGTGCATCAGTTTGTTTCTGTACATTATAAAATCATAATCGTCAAACGATTGATCCATTGACATGTTAAAATAATAGTTGTTTTTGCACAATATTGTTTTTCCAAATAGGTACTTTACAAGACGGATCTGTCACAGATGTGAAACACCAGTATTTGTCTTCGACCTGTGAGTGATTGATAGAATTTAAAACACTTCACGAAGGAATAATAATATGTTACCAATCAATTATGTAATCTTGAGATTTTCAGCCCATTGAAATACAAAAAACAGAACCGAGTGATGTACCTTTACAGTTAGAAGTGACTAGTTAACCTGATAAAATATATTTATACAATATTTTAATAACAATTAATACAAAACAAAAACTGCTGTAGAAAAAGTAGTGATATCACCATTGTAGGTCGTGTATGAGTATAACCTATAAATTTCTTTCGCGTTCTACCAAATTGTACCGTTGTACATAGCCATTAATCAGTCAGCCAAAGATAATAAAAATATGGATAGAACATAAACGTCTTATCATCGGTTATCAAGTGTTATGAAATTGCTTACAATGTGATAGGTGATACCAGTGCTGAATGTACCACGAAGAAACAAAACAGTTTAATAATATAAATTTTTTATTGTTTATATCATTTTATATTTATTTTAATTGAAAAATAAATATATGAACAAGAGTTAGTAATAGTTTAATAAAAGCGGTATTTTTCCGATTTAAATAAAATATCCAAACATAAACAAATGTTCTCAATTTCTTATCAGTTCAGGACCATAAATTATAGTTGCGTCAAATTGGATATGTCCCATTCGTGTTTATATTATCTATGTAGTCACCATACAGCGAATAGTTGAATACATTCAACAATTGAATGGTAGTGCACTGTTTGTTCAACTGTGGTATAGTAGTTACTACCATAGACCTCAGTGGCGGATTTATGGGGAGGGTCCAGGAGGTCTGGACTCCACCTAGATGCCAACATTTATATTTTATTATATGAAGTGATACACACGATTAATCTCTGTATATATTATTTATTTGCAAAATATGTACTGAAATAATAATTATAAATGTTGAACTATTATATTTCATTACCTAATCAACAATTCTATTTTTTTAGTTTGATAAAATCGTCTGCAGTAATGTGAAATTAGCGCAACATTAACAGTCATCAATGAAACCTATCCAATAATTTTGTTCGTCATATTTTGGTCAATGTTGGATAGGTTCCTAAGTTTGTTGGATTGTATCTTATTTTTTATATTTTCGCGCTATTAACTTCACGCAATCGGCGTTTTAAAAGGTTAAAAAGTTGACCTTTTTAAAACAGGTCAAAAATAATTCAAAAATGTACTTACTATTAAATTTGTTGGACATTTTTGGAAAGTTCCTGGAGTTTGTTGGACGTTTTCTTATTTTAAAAGAATTTTTGAAAATGCGCCACTGGAAGAACCCAACGACGAAACTTCTTATGTCCGGTCCAAAAATAAATCAGGAATGTGCTACCCAATTTTTTATTCATTGTTGGAAATGTTCTGGAGTTTGTTGGACCTTTCCCTATTTAACACGAATTTTTAAAAAGCGGACATACTTCGCACGATGGGTGTACTTCGCACGATGGGTGTACTTCGTATAACTAGTCGTGTATAACTAGGTAACATTAAAATATATTTAATAATCTTATTCATAATTATTCTAATTTTGTTTAAATGGATATTGTAAGCACCACCCCATATCTCAATTCCATAAGATATAACCGATTGTAAAAACGATATATAGATAACTCTCAGCAGTTTTTTATTAAATATTGAGCGTAATGTATTAAATATAAAAAAGAATTTACGACTTAGTCGTATGACATAATCAATATGAGTAGTCCATTTTAATTGGGAATTAATGAATAGTCCTAGATATTTAATTGAATTAACTCTATCAATACTTATGCAGGAACAATTAATACAATTATTTTTCATACAAATTGAGTTATGTATACATAATTTTTGTTCAATATTAAAATTCATATTTTGAATACTAAACACTATGCAATGTTAAAGCAAATATTACTTCAACACATTTATTAATTTATTTCAAGGAAATTAATAATTAGAGTTACAAAATAATAATAAGTAAATTATTTCAATAATAAAAAATTATCAGTAGCTGGTACGTATACCAAATGAGTTAAGTTCGCATCTGTCAGTCATACCTCAGTGTAATTCATTTTTTACAATTTTTTACATTACATTTCTATGAAAAATCTACCTATAATTGAATTATATTATGAGATATACCTGGGATAAGTGGAAAAAAATAGTCATCAGTAAAATGCTTTGAACAAATTCTCAATCATTTCTTTAATGTTTGTTTTTATCAATTTTTAGATTTATGGCCCAACTAGTCTTTTATTAATATTTTCTACTGTTCCATTTTTTTTGTCCATAGAACAACTCCTTCATCATCTTTTGGAATCTAGTGAAAGCTTATGACTTTGCCTTCTGTATAATATGTTTTACAGCCAAATACATATATATATATATATATATATATATATACAAATACACGTTTATTCATTTTCAATGCTAAATGTAAATTACGATTTTCTAAGTTAATCACTTTACTACCTATTTGAGTTTAAAAAAAAATGATATTTATATCAAATAAATCTCATTGAATAATTCATTATTGACAATAATAATAATATCAGTCCTACTTTAAGTAGTTAAAGAATCCACCACTAGATGGTGTCTGCTTAGCTGCATTTTCTAATTATCAACACGAGCTTCCAGATATCTCGATACAGTGTTTATAATAAGTGGTACTAACTACTATCGTGAATTTCATTCCGATTGTCATAAATAACATTTTTTTTAAATTTTTTGTTAGTTATTCTATATAAAATGTTATGCTAAATTTTTTACCGAAAACGCTAATTAATATTCTAGGTGCTTTTTCACAAATTTCAAGACCAAATTTGAATGTATTATCCAAATCCAGCATTGAATATGCTAAAATGTCAACACTGGTTAGAAAAGCCATGTCGATAAAGATTTTATGGTGAAACTTGATACTAACTGATTAGATTCGCTTATGTCAATTAGTTTACGGAACAAGCTAAATTTCGGAAAATAGTAAGTTCCTACACGAGAAGGTAAGGTAGAGATTTAGACGTTTTAGTTCCTACACAAATGAAAAAACGAAATATTTAAGTTTCTACAGAAATGAAAAAGTGAGACACCTATGTGATTTTCTCTACAAATGAAAAAAATGAGATATGAGATGTACAAATTCCTGCACGAAAGAAGAAATGAGATATGTAAGTTCCTACGCTATACGCTTTTTACATAAAAATAGAATTGAAACATAATAGGTATTATATACTTATTAATAACTATATTGCAGTGATTGATGAATTTAAAATGTGTAAAATGATTGATTTTAACAATACATAAAAATATTCTTTAATACAAGTGTACAATATCTAAAATCTGTTACTATTTTATTTACTTATTTGTACTAAATAACCTAATATAAACCTAGCATATTGTGAATTTAAATGAATTGAAAATGTGTTAATATATGTATTTTTCGGTCATGTAAGAACTAAGATAATATCTCTCATAATATAATATACTTTTTCTGTTGTGTTGGAACTAACATATGAATTTTTTCCCGTGTAGGAACTAATAAACGTATTTTTTTTTACCTGCTAGGTCTCGTGTAGAAACTTACATTTGCCCTAAATTTTTACGGCTGTATTTGTTTTTCAGACTAGAGCTGTTAGCATATTATAAATTAAGACCGGTATTTATTTAAAAACGGACAAGAGTACAGAGAAGGTATTTTTGAAAAACACAGTGGCCGGAATCTTTTTAGAAAATAGGATCCAGGCTACAAAACCAGCTGACTTTTCGCAATTTTTTATACAGGTGAGTTGTGCTCTAGGCAAAACTTGTGGGTAAAGTAAATTACTTAGTTATACATTTTTGGTTTGTAAACATTGGTATTAAACATGTTTCAAGAACTTTGTTCAATATGATTCATTTAACTTAATTATTATGATGATTTATTCATTCAAATAATAGGGACGTTGGTAGAGTTCGGAGTTAGACTTTACTTTTTTATTTGTGAAATATATATATATATATATATATCTGTCGCTTGAAGCAAAAAGGGCCAATGTCACTTTTTGACAAATTTGAGATTATTGGACCAATATTATTTTTGTTAGGACTTAATGGTGTTTGGTACCGACTGACATTGGATTTTTAACTTTGATAAGTGAATTTCATTTGTCATTTAAGAAACCTAATAATGGCACATGTAACCAATGTGATAAATATAACATAATTACGAAATTCGAAAAAGTGCAACGACAGATAAAAATCATCATTTAGAAATGATTGAATTATCTTATGAAGAAAAAAAAGATAAATATTATCTAAGTAAATCTAACTCAAAAATTGCAACTGTTTCTTTTGACTTGCAAATATGCCTTTCCTATACCTATGTTACTGAATAGAGTGTCATTTAATAAAAGACAACTAAAGACACTAAATTAAACAATTTGAAACCACTATTGTACAATTTATTTTTATTTTTTACTTGTGAAATGAGACGATTGCTACTAAAAGAGGCCAAGAAATTGCATAGTGTCTTTTTAAATAAGTTTTTGAAGAAGAGAAGGAAGAAACTGAAGTCTGAAATTATTAATTTATCGGTGACTGTTGTCCTGGTCAATATCACATTTATATAACAATTACGTTATAGCAAGTTATAGGGATATTTCATGCTAGAAAAAAAACCCTTTTAATCATACATTTTACAGCCAGATCAAACTCATATGAAGGCTGATTCAATAAATTCAATAATAAAAAAAAAACAAAATCTTTAGCAAGCATTAAGGTACTCAGAGATTGGATAATTATCATCAAAATGATATATCGCAATTCACCTATTATAGTTAAAAAAATGTTACAATCAGAATTCTTTAATTTTAAAAAACTTCTTAGTTCTACATACGTTTATCAAAAGTTAAAGAACAAAAATTGAACTGTCCTGGAATGAAATTAAAAGGCTACAATATAGAACTAATTCACCTGAAGTCATATTTTACAAGTACTCGTTTATCCAAGAAGACTTTTTGAGCTGCATTTAAAAAGAAGAAGCAACAAAAAAAATTAAAAACCTCAAATCACTATTTCCATACATACATTCTAACACTAGGGAATACTATGAAAGTCTTATGAATAATTTGGTTGAGAGGAATCCAGAAAACTTAGATGAGGATAGTTATACTTAAATAGTTATTATTAAAAGAGTTTTGTCTTTTATATCTAATCGTTCTTTTATTCAGTTATTTTTAAAATAAATAATAGTAATAATATTATAATATTTACCTATTGTCTTTTATTTGTAATTGGAGAAGAATGTTATTATTTTTACTATGTTATAAGATATTATGAAACAATATTCTGTGAATCAATTTAGCATTTAATCTTTAATGGAATTAAAAGACTAAAAATTGTTATTGATTTTCATTAAATAATTTTATCAAATATGTATCTTGTTAAAAGAATCGTTTTTAATCTTTATTTTATTATTATTATTTTTTTGTTATTCACAATTATACTTTAAAATATTTTTATTAAGAGTACCATACTTGCTATTTTTTTTATCAACTACACACACAAGTACGTTTTTTTTTTTTTTTTTATAGTTCTAATATATTAAGAAACTAGATCCTGTAAATTTAATCTTTAATGAAACTATAACACTAAATGTTTTTAATTAATTATTTTGAATAATTTTACAAAGTAAGAAAACAATTTATAAAAATATTGTGTCATGTAATAATTTCTACTTTTTATTTATAATAATACAGTGTTGTCTATAAAAAATATTTCAACTTATGCAGTTATATAATTTACTATGGCCAATAATGTCAGATAATAATAAAATTTTTTTTTTATAGACAGGTCGATGTCAGTTTTTATTCTTTATTTTAGTTAATTTACTGTTAGTTTATTAAAGTAATTATGGAAAAAGGAAAAACAAACTGAGCCATAACAATTAAGTTATATTAAAATAAAATTTTAATATTTAAAAAATGTTTTATAAAACGGCCAATTTTAATAATTGACTTTGCCGAGAATAAGTATTTGTGACATTGGCCTTTCTTGCACCAAGCCACGGATATATATTCTACTTTCTCTTTCATACATGCACTAATTATAATTAAAATATTTTCAAAGTATCATGGTCATTTATATTAAAAACTTATTGACCTGCATTAATTTTGCATTTATCCTTTTTCAGAATTATCCGAAATAATGGTTGTCTTTAGGCTGAGTTAGCTGGACGTCTTTAGCCACTTGGTGCTGATGTTATTGGAGTCTGATTAATATTGGCTTATATAAAAATGCATCACTTTTAACATAAGTCTATTTAACTTATGCTAAACAATCATATCGAGGTGTTCTTCCAAGTCCTGCACCATCTGTACAACCTCGCCAAATAAATAACCCGCAAGCTGTAACCATATTGCCTCATCAATTCAATATATCCAGTAATATGCCGGCTTTTCATGATCCTCATTCGTCTATTAGCACACCAGTAAGAAAAAGTATTCGATAGATAATATTTAATATATAATATTAGATATTATATTATTATAACTTATCTAATATATTGTATTATAATACGAGTATTATATAAATATAATATTATTATATAATATATTACATATTTGTAATGTATAAATTATTTGTAGACTTATAATCAATCAGTTACTGAATATGAAGCCATCCGAGAAAAATCTGCTATTCAAAAACGTGAAGTTGAAAAAAATTTGATTAAATCTTTGATGAAAGCGGGCTCATCGGAAAGCTTATTTTTAAATCAAGAAAACGATTGCTTTTCTTGTAAGTATCATAATTTATTATAAACATACCTAATATAGGTATAACAATGAATTTTAAAACACTAATATTTAATAACAACTGTACACAGAAAATAATGAATATTACATTAAGTAAAATAAAATTCTTTTTACTCCAGAATGTTAACTATTCTTCAATTTGATGAAGGTTTGATGTTAGTTATTTTTAGCATGTTTATTAAACCCTCTTCTTTCTCCCGTCTATCTTTTGTATACATTGTTAAGTAATTTAAACAATAAAATAAAATCTAATATTGCTGTCAGTCAAGAATAAAAAACGCAACATAAACACGAAATAAAAAAAAAAAAAAAAAAACTAAAAAATACGAAATTTTTATCTTATGTCTTTTTAATATAATACTAAAAAACAAAGTAAAGTATATATAAGAAAGCCGGACATACTTTGTACCACAGATATACTTTGATTTTGGGGACAGATATTTTGGGTAGTTGTGTTGAAATGAAAACTATTATTATTTTTTATATTATTAACATATTTCGCTCAGATTTGTCTTATTGGAGAAATGATTTATCGTTTCTTTAGAATTCTACACAACTATCTAAAGAACCTGACCCGAGAAGTGAGCAAAGAAGTGGTGTGTGATCCGCTTTTTTTTTGATATTGTTTCACATATTGTTACTCTTAAAGGTTTTAATAAGATTAGTTAATAATGTTTTTCACCGAAATGAAATTTATCTTATTTTTTGTAATGAACTTTGACAATGACTTGATGCTGTAATAAAATGTATTTAAATAAAAATAAAACACTATTATTTAATATTTATTTTGAATATGGTTTAAAATCTTATTAATTTAAAAGCATTTATAGTTTTTTCCAACCAAATGAAAATTGTAGAATCTGATTGAAATGAAGATGCTAGTGTTTTTGAAATTTTGTTTATTTTTTTTGTAAACACTTTTGTACAGAAATATTTGTCCAAATGTTTCATCCAGCAACTTTTTGAATGGAAATTTTTCTCTAGATGGTATTTTGAGAGTTGAATTTTTTAAATTCTCAATAAATTTTTTATATTACGAAAATCAGATAATTTTTAATGTTATAAATTATTTAATTTTTTAAACTGGATATCTGTGTAAACTAAATTGAACAAAATTAAACAAGTATTTATGTGGAATTTATCTAGATAAAAATGTATTTATTTTAATTATTATCTTGATTAAATTTGATAAAACCATCATTATCTTTATCTAGGTTAATTATTAATTATCTATTACCAACACTGTATATGAGTGGTCATTTATTTAATCATACATTTTTTTAACAAATATTCATAGAACTTCTATTAATATAGCTAAAGCTATGTCATCATATTGGAGTTAAATAATTTAATATTTAATTCATTAATTTTACGTCTTTATGATTTAATTAGTTTTTTAATAATTGAATATAATATGTTTGGAAATTGTTTAATTAACCTCGAGATATTCAATATTGAACCACACCAATTGAAATAACTCGAAAATTTGAAGTCAGAAATTCTTTTATTTGGCAATATTAATAGTATTACTATTATGTCATTTAATAAAATGAAATAAAGAAATGATATCAATATAACCACAAAAGATGTAATATTGATTGTTGCAATCAATTATTAAATATTGTATTTTGACAAAATATTAATAAAGAATGTTTTTCTTGAACTATAAAAGAAAACAATACATTAAAACAAGGTAAACTTATTAAGAATGTTAAAATGTTTTTCTTTTAACTATATTTGATTGAAAATAAAATTAAAAAAATTAATATACTTCATTTTACACTTTTAAAATTGTTTACATATATTATTTACTACTATCTACATGCTAACTGCTTATTGTAACATTTTTTTTTATTATTTTAATAGTTATTAAATCTATTGTCATTATAAATCTGATATAATTTTTTAAAAATATTTATTTGTTTGTCCCAAACAAAATAACTTCAAACACCCTAATACATTTTAATTTTACGTACCTAATAGTTGTACTCATCCAAACATTTAATTATTTTATGACTAGATAAATTTTTAAAATTTAAAGCATGGAAAAATCATTTTAATTTCTGAAGAATATATTTTGTTTTTTCTAGTGATAGGAAACAAGCCACCACAACCGGCATATTTATCTGCATTATTACCAAATGACCAAGTATTTGATGTCGACTCTGATGGTGAAAATGATGTACCAGCAACGGGTAAAGAAATCAAAATCAATGAAAAAGCGGATGAAATTAATCATGTAAAAGAAGAAGTGCATAACAGTAATGAATTGGATAGAAAACAAGTAGAACTTATTGATAATCCATTCTTGAGACCTGTCAAACACCCAAAGTTTCCTTGAAATTATTGTTTGAGTCATTTTATAATAATATATTACTTTAACTTTTGTTCTTTCTGATAAATGATATCTTTTTATTATACTCTTTTTTTCTTTTTTACAGTCAGGATTTTTTATCTTTGGGTTTAGCCATACTTGGACAGTACTTCTGCTTACTCCATTTTCTGAGTTTTAACACCATATTATTTATTTAAAAACACACCATACTAGAACACGACATGGGTGCCTATACATTTTGTCAAAGAGGGGCAATATATCCTTTAAAATGCAAATAATAGATTAATTTTTACAGTTGTACCAATAAGATGTTAGTAGTTCAATGTTTAATTTAAATTACTTTTATTTGTCTCCAAACAAAATCAAAAGAACCTACCTACACTAAATATAATTCACTTTTGAAAAAAATTCTGGAAATAATTTGCAACTATTTTATTGCAATAACTACCTAGGCGTATTTATTAAACTAATACTTCACATAAATTACTTAAACTGTAACTGGTACAGTGAGGTGCCCCATAACAAAGCATTTTTTTTTTATCATTCATTGCTACTACAATATCAATAGTATAACTTGGAGGTTACCATATACATTTGTATAGAGGAATAATTTATATAATAAGATAGGTTTTTAGAGGTGTATTCATTATCATAAATAGTTATGGAATTATTGCTAATAAAAAATGTTCAGCGGTATCTAACACATCATTGCACTATGTGCTTAATTTTTGCTATCAAAATTTTTTGTATTTGTCGAATTTACACAATTAAGATTACACTAAAATTATATTATTATATCAATATATATATAGTTTCATGCATTACATTTTGTTTTCAAATGTTCACCATTACCCATTTTTTTTTATTTTTTTTGCGTACCTCTTGATATTATCTCAAGCATACCTTGGGGTACGAGTACCCCTGGTTTGGAACCGTTGCTATACATTATAATTTATTCTTACTAAAATAGTACCTTTTTAATAAATTTATTTTATTTTATAATACCTAAACATTAATATTTCATTCATGTAATATCATTTTATTGTATTTTTTTATCGTAATTATTCAATCTTATAATTTGCGATAAATTTTGCCAAATTATAATAATATTTGATAATTATTGTTATAAAGTGATTGTTATTTGCAATAAATTTTACTTCAGTAAATTGTTATTGTGACAAGGACAGATCTGAAGAATATTTAAAAGGGTGGTTAATTGGTATCTAAGGTATTATTTAAGAAGACTTTACTCCATTATGGTGTTTACGGAGTAGGAGGGAGTGCATATTTGAGTTTTCTATTAACTTAAACTTTTAATAAATATTATTATTATACAAATATTAAATTATTATAGCCATGGTCTACTATAAGTTACAACAGTGGTTCTTAACAGGTGTTCCGCAGCACACAAGTGTGCCATAAACCAGCTGTAGGTGTACCATAACGGTGGTATAATTATACATGAATCGTACAATCATTAAAAAAATAGAAATTTTTCAATGCTTAATTTTCGTAATCAATAATGATTATTACACTTTTAGTTTAGCAGCTTAGATGAAATATTACAAATAATCTTACTCATTGGACATTAATATTTTTTATAGCATTATAATTAATTTTTAAGAAGGAGTTTTTGACAAATTTTAAAAATTAGAAAAATCATTAGTAATTTTGTCACAACTTTCAACTCTAAACCGTAACGAGTTAGAATTTTTTACTCTAACAAATTTTAATACTAAGAAAAGAGAAAAACTACAAGAATTAGAAAAACAAACAAGAGTAGTACCATCATCTATTAATTATTCTTCTATTAGTATTAGAAAAAATTAAATAAATAATATAAAATAATATATATATATTTATATATAATCAAAATGAAAAAACGCTACTGTATTATGATGAACTCTTATGATCGATTGTTAGCAATCAATTGTCCTGCGACAAATCCTTTATGCCGAAATGACTGGATACCTACAATATCTTAGTATTAATATTTACAAGTTTATTAAATATGTTACAATTATTAATAGCTTGTGTATTTTATATTGGTGTAAAGATGCAAAGTTCTATTATTATATTTACAATAAATAATTAAGCTATATTTGATAAGTAAAATATTCATTGAAATATACTGAGCTTTCTCTGAATAGCCTTTTTTTATTAGAAAAATAATATAAATAATGTAAAATTGGTAACTTACTCATACAAATTATTATCATAGACATGTACACAGGGGTCCGAGATCCTGTATTTTGATACCTATCGGGTAATGTAATTACCTGGTGAATTTGAGTAAATTATGAATGGAACATGGACTGCTGTCATTTTATGATATTACCTCTGAAACTGATATCTGGTTTTTGGTGTCAAACAAATTTTAATCTAAAATACATTTAAATAAAAATAAGCAGGACATACTTCATACCATAGTTATTGTTCATTCCTCAAGTAGAACTCTCTTAGTGGTTTTATTGAATTTTAAAGAAATCATAAATCTTTTATTCAATAAAATGATTCTGAGTTTATATTAGACAATTTAATTTCATAATTATAAAATTTGCTATTACACAAAAAATTTATTTTTTACTCAGCCAGTTTTATACCTCTATACTATAAACTGAGATAAACTGAGCAAACAAAAATATTTTATAAGAAAGTGTTTGAAAAAAAAAATACATTGGTATCAATGTGGGATTCTACGTCTCTCAATTTTAATACTACTTTCCGATATGTTTGCAAGATCTCATAAATATGAGAGTTTCATTAATTAAGGATTTAGTGAACAATGTAGCACGGAGTGGATGGATCCATTAATCTACTTTTGTGCTTTCATTATTCCTTCCAATTATCCTCACAACTCCATTTGTACTTTGTTTTTAGATTTCCAATTTCAAAGAAATTACCATCTTTGATCAAATAATGAATAGAATCTTGAAGTTTATCTTATGCCAATGAATTTAAAACGAGATATATACAAGTCTTTTAGTTTCTCTTAATACATGTTGTACAAAACTAATGTCACGAGAGTAGGTAATATTTTTGTCAGTTAAATAAAATAAAATAAAAGTAAAATATTAGGAAGAATATGGGCAAAGAACATTTAGTATGGTTGGCATTGCTAAATAGTCATACTTGGAGTCATTCAAGTTGATAAAGTCAGTTAGCAATTTGAATAATATATAATTATTTCAAAATTATAATTATTACATATATTACTTTAATTCATCTGACACTATTTAAAATTTTTTTAGTAATTGATTTTATATAAGCCTTAATACAATAATAGAAATGTTTAGAATTGAAACAACCTGTTTTATTCCAACCATATCCTATATAGGTAGTAGGGTGCACTTGACTATAGTGGCTAAAATTTTTATTTACTTTTCTATTGTCTTACACTGTAATATTGATACATTTAGTATCCTGAAATTTGGTAAAGGTTTCATTAAAATAGTCATACATTTTGTTGATTGTTTCGCAGTTTTTCATCCATTTGTGACATAATTATCATCCGATTTTTTTTTAATAAAATATAAAATTGACTTTATTTTATTTTATTGTAATAATTAAAATTGTTTGTGGAGTATACATTAGACGTAAGAGAATATATGAAAATTAAGTTCGTTTTTCGTAAATGTTGTTTGTAACAAAATAATGTTTAGTTTAACTTCAATACTTCAGAACTGATAATTATAAATGTGTATTAGTTGAAGCTTCTGTACTTTCTCAAGTTTCTTTAAAATTCAACGCATCTATCTTATCCTTCAAATCTTACCTGATAAACCAAATATTTTACTCTTTTTTTCAGCAGTGACTGACCGTAGGTGACACGATAAACAGTACTAATTATGTTAGGGTGAATTAATGTTGATTTACCATAATTAAAGCAGCTTTATTTTATTTTATGATAATGTTTATATTTTATTGTAACTTGAAATTATTTATGGAGTATTCACTAGGGTAGTTACTAAGGGGTGCCCCCAAACTTCTTTAATAGTATTTTTTTTATTGCAGTTTTGATTGACATAAAAAATATTTTAAAGCCATGCATATAACGTGGCGAATCACGAGTAGGCAAAATGAAACATATTCTCCTACTGGAAAAAACTATTTTAACTTTTAAACCACTTTAGAATAGCCAAATTCCAATGTAATAATTTCATCAATGAAAAATGTTTTCAACAATAAAATAGCTATTGATCATTAGCTAAATTAGGACAAAAATATTTAGGGGGAGGGCTAACATGTTTATTTGTTTAATTTAGCTTCCCCTTCCCCTAAGGAATTAACCTTATGTAATTTTAAAAAATTGGGTGGCTTTGATTGTTTTGGAGGACTTAGTTCCCTAAGTTACCTCATATTTCTGTCTATGGAGCATTGATCATTGCCCCCTCCCCCAATCCTAAAGTCTGGCTAAGCCACTTTTTTAGGTGTAAGGATGGGTACTTTTCAATTGCAGTAATTACATAACTGTAATTCAATTACTCAAGTAAATACCTTATTGGTAATTGGTAATTGATAGTAAAGTTTTGGTATAATTTTTAACTGGTAATTAATTACACATTGTTCATGTAATTAATACTAAGTTTTTTGTATTCATAGTCAATTATATATAGCAATTAATATTTATTGTAATTTTTCCATATTTTTCAAATTTTTTAATCGATATCTTGTAATGTTCTTAATTATTTGTCGTTAAAAATTTTCTCCATCATACTATTCACAATGCAATTCTCCAACTACATACCAATTTTTTAACTGTTAAATCAGATTCAGTTACACCAATTTTCAAAAATTTACATGGTGGCGATTATATAGAAATATTGCTCATTTCATGATTTTCCCACAATTCTTCAATTGGCTTCCCAACATCTAATTTGATAAAACGTGAAAAGCTTTTATGCTAATACATGAGCTTTCTTGAAGACGTATCGGTAATATCTGCTATATATGCATTAAATAGCAACAGGGATAACACAGACCTTTGGATGAGTCCATTTTGAAGGCGTTTACAGTGGCTCTTTTGCCTCCAAGAGTTACTCAGAATTTTCTATTTGAAAGGATATTGTCTACTAATTGTACTGATGTTCTGAATTTTAACGCTTAGTTAGGTTAACATTATTAAATTATCATAGATATGGAAACATTTAAATTTATGAAGTCAGTTGGAAATTTAAATAAATACAATTATTTCAAAACTATAAAGATAACAAGCATTACTTTAATTCATCTGATATTATTTAAAATTTCAATTATTTAAATTTTCATTAGTTATGGATTTTATATGAACCCTATTACAATAATAAAAATGTTTAGAACTGCAACAAAATGTTTTTTTCCAACTATATTCTAGATAGTTATTATTATGCATTATAAATAGAATTCCACATTTCATTACCCTTCATAGATTATCAGCTATTCATGAAATTTCGGTTTATAATTTGTAACTTATTGAAGTTTTACTGAAAATTATTACTGAACTCCATATCATCATAAAAATAGTTTTATTCATTTATAATATGTTTAAAATT
>JAIPRM010005882.1:0-19703 GCA_025469315.1 Stegophylla sp. TES_Ste_2020 | reverse complement strand
AAAACATTGAAGAATTGAGAAATTCAAAAAATGACCTCTTTGAAGTACAATCTAGAGGCGAATCGGGTTTCAAAAAGTTATTGATCGAAACTTTTGGACAAGTATTTCTATACTAAAAGTTGTATACAGAAAAACAAAAAAAAAACAATAAACATTATTGTAATTCACTTCGTTCAGAATCTATAAGTATGAGTCGACAATAATATTGAAATATAATATTGAAAACCGATTTTTAACAGGTTTTAGTGTTAAATTTCCATACCTTATATCCCGAACCACCGATTTTATTGACTACACAAGTGCCGGAGCTCGTGATTAAATTCATAAATTCGTTGAGGGCCTGACTGGTGTGACTTTTAGAAGTCACGAAAATCGTCCGACTGCAGTTATATGGGTCTCTCTTTCGTGATATCACGTCCAGTCCGTGCACTCTGTCGCCAACAACGCCCCAAACAGCACGGCCTTTGTTTTCCATCCAAAACGGCTGATAAATCACTCCGGCCACAACGTCGTCGTCAACAGCAATGCCGATTAATATCGTCACGTGTTCTGTGTAACCTTTACAAAGGGGGGGGGGAGATCACATGAAAAATTTTGTTATTACATCAGTCGTTGTTGGTGCCTAGTACAATTATTTTATACCGTCCGTGAATTCCCGGGTTCCGTCTAATGGATCAACCCAAATTGTAACCTAAAAACAATAAATAATAATATGGTGTTAACGTTTAACGTATATTTATTTAAGTATAATAATAGAAAAATTAATTTAAACGAAAATTATGCTTGTAAAATATTCAGGGGGGGGGCAAATTGAGAAAAATCCACCCCCACCCACCCCTAATTTTAGTGTTAGGCTTGTCCCTGAAAGTAAATTAAAGCATTTGCATTGATAATAAAGTTAAGTAAATTGAAGTAAAGTATAGACAAGAAAGCCGAACATTATTCGCACCATTATATTTCTTCGTTCCTTGGGGCAGAGTGGTAGATGCTAAAAAAATGTTTGAAGGAACGATAAATTATTTCTTTATTAGTACGATAGGATAAATATATCCTTAAATAAGGATATATATATATATATAGATTTCCTTAGATAGATAATTATTTATTATTATAGGAACTAAGGAAATTATTAATATTACAAAGTTCAATTTTCACTTTTGTACATTTTTTTAGATTCTGAACGGAGTGAAGAAGCTTATGATTTTATAATTATGTTTATTTTTTCCCCTTTTTTCTTTTTTCTCTTTCTGTATGGGCACTTTTTCTTTACTTTACTTTACTATACATTACTATTTTGTATCCTATAAATAAAAAAAAAAAGAAAAAAAGAAGACAATATTATTAAAAATAAAAAAAAAAATTGTAAAAAAAAGTGTTAAAAATGTGAAAAAATTTGCTATCATATTTGCATTTTTTCAAAAGGTTTATACTCGTTGCCATTGTTGCCCCTCCCTCCCCCATCGACCCTTTTCTGTACAGCTTTTCTGATATGCGAAGAGTTTATTTTATGGAGACTTTTATCCGGCTTTTATTATTAGGAACGGATCAGTAATAATATAAATAATAAATTATAATTATTAAGTAAAATAAATACAAACTTGATCTTCTTTGACGTCTCTCAACTCTGCCGGACATTTCATGACCTTTGTTTCTGGATTGAGAGTTTTGACTTTCCACTCGGGCGGAACGCGTAAATCTAAATTCTTTTCTTCTCCTATAATTTTCACGTTGGGAAAAAGATCTCTTAAAGAAGCGACAATGCACCGTTGGGCGTCTGTGTCAGCCCTCGTTTGAAAATCTTGTTTTCCATCCTACACAATACACAATACACGAAATATTAGTAATATTTTACCATTATTTTTTTTCTGTGACTAATATCTAAAAATAACACTATTTTATCCTCAATTTTATACTGACATAAATAGTTTTTGACGTTATTACAGTATTACACCACGTATAAAATATAACCGACAATTATTATTACATATTATATATTAACTGGAGCTCCACTCAGAATCGTTTTATTGAAGGAATAATTTATCGTTTCCATAAAATTCAAAGCATCCTACCCGAGGAGCGAAGAATACCCATGGCGGAAAGTATGTTGGTTGGGCTTTTAATATTTTTAAATTTGTTATTTTTCTCTTTGATGATTTGTTTACATTATATTATTAAAGTCATCATTTTGTTGTTGGGTTATACTTTGTTTTTATTACGTCAAACTGTTATTGAGATGCAAGGCAAAAGCTGTGTGAAATAAAAAAAAAAAAAAAGCCGGACATACTTCGCACGTCGGGTGGGATTCTCTTGACGGGTGTATTGAATTTTAAAGAAACGATTAAATTAAATCATTTCTTCGATAAGACGATTCCGAACGAAGGAAGTTAATAATATAAAAAATAAATGAGAAAATAAAATATTAGAATAATGTCCAAAATTTTTTTTTCGCATTTACAAAATTTTCTTGCGCCAAAATCTTTCTCATATGATTTTCTATCTATGTTTAAATTTTCATAAAATTCTGATCAAAAAATGTTAGTTTCCGAGTCATTTTTGTCAAATTTTGGGTAGTTTTTTCCAAATAAAACATTAAAGAATTGAGAAATTCAAAAAATGACCTCTCTAAAGTATAATCTAGAGGAAAATCCGGTTTCAAAAAGTTATTGATCGAAACTTTTGGACAAGTATTTCTATACGAAAAGTTGTACACAGAAAAAATAAAAAAAATAAACATCATTGTAAAAACACTAGCTTCTTCACTTCGCTCAGAATCTAAAAAACTATTTATAAACAATAAAATACTATAATATGTACGTTAATATAATATTTACTTTTGAGACTATGTCCAGGACTTTGCTGTTCATAATTTCACGAATTATTTCTGCTGCTTTGTGTGCAATCGACACGGAATGAGCCAAAATATTACAAACTATGCCTTGATCCTAAACAACAACAATTGTCAATAATTTATATTCCAAGTATTAATTTCGTTTGAAAATATAAAAAAAATTTAATAATTGTAAATTTAGGATCGAAGAGAATTGTTTCCGACGCGAATACAGAATAATTACAAAAATTACGTTTTGTAAATTGTAAACCATATTTTTGAAAATAAAATGTAACGAAAGCTAATAATACTATACCATACGTATGTATATATGATAAAATAATCGAACACAAACGTTATGAATTGTCTTTTGTAATTTATTCCTGGCAATTAGCGAAATTTGAAAAACATTTTTGAGGGGGTTAATGTAATCACATTTGATTGATTTTGCCCCCCCCCCAAAGGCGTTAACCTAATGTAATTTTTAGAAATTCTGGGGGGGGGGGCTATGAGTAGTTTTGAAGAGGCTAAGCCCCTCTCTAATTGCGTCTATGATTCCTGCACAAGGTGGTGTCAAACTTTTTATGAAGTGTAAGGAAATATTTTTTTCAACGAAACCAGTGGTGGTGGCTCGTTTGGTTTGCAAAAGGTAGTGCACAAAAATGTTATGAGTTAAAAACGATTTTGTTTTACACATAGTAAAACTAATGTACTTTTATTTATTTTTTTAAAAAAACATTCGAATGGCAAAACACAGATCTACAAAAAAAAAAAATCTGGTATTAGACTTATATATATATATATGGTAGTTACTCAGTATTTTGTATAAATTGATATATATATATATGCAGACATTTTGAGATACATAAATATAGACGCCATGAAACAAAAAAAAAAAAAAACAGATTTGGTGTATAAAAATTGATTGTGCTCCAAAATACGAGCAACAGTTGTCAGTGTTTGTAAATAATATTATAAGTATGGCCACCCGGTCGAAAAAAATTTTGGAAAATCTGTCGGAAAAAAAATTGACACAAAACTGCAAAATATGTTAGTTTTTGAATTTTCACAAAATTGAAAATTATTATTTTTTAGCGCATAATTTCAAAAATAATGTTGATAGAAACTACAAAAAAAAATGGTTCGTTACAAACACACAAAAATACAAGCGATAATTCACTTAATTAAAATTAACGCGTTTAAATTATTTTTTAAATAATAATTTACGTTGTTTGTTGTTGTGGATTCTGATAAACTCGATGGTGTACCTTTCACGCCATAGTACAGCGAGAAGACGAAGAAAACCGATAACTGGACCGATGATATAGTCACGTTTACTTTCATTGTATAGTTGCTAGTTTACGTTGTAATTTGGCGTTGTGTTTTTATACTGCTTTTCGATACTCAGAGGTATATAACTCAAACTAATCTGAACCTGTAAAAATCAGATATTAGTGATTTCAAAATACATAATAATAATTTTATGTGTTTATTGTATTACATTATATGGATATGATTAATATATATGTATATTCATAACTAGGGCTAGGGACTTATAGCTCTGGAAAAACTTAAAATATGCATGCATTTATGTTCTAAAAATGTACCAAATATGCTCCAAAAATATGCAAAAATGCTAACATAATCTCTTATATAAAACATAAATTTTACTGTAAAAAGTCAAAATATTTAAAAATTGTATTGTATATATGTATTTTAATATGTATTATTAATTCTTCTTTTATTATTTATGAAATTTCTTTTAGATTCTGAACGAAGTGAAGAAGCTAGTGTTTTTACAATGATGTTTATTATTTTTTTTTTCTGTGTACAACTTTTCAGAAACGTTTCGATCAGTAATTTTTTGAAACCGGAAATGCCTCTAGTTGGTACTTTAGAGAGGTCATTTTTTGAATTTCTCAATTCTTAATTTTTTTTTTGAAAAAACAACCAAAAATTTGACAAAATCGACTCGGTAACCAAAATTTTTCGATCCGGACTATATGAAAATTTAAACATAGATAGAAAATAATATGAGAAAGATTTTGAAAAAGTGAAAAAAAAATTAACATTTATTATTAAATTTTAAAGAAACGATAAATCATTCCTACAATAAAACGATTCTGAACAAGGGAACATAAAAAAAAAAAATGTTAGAAAAATGTCCAAAATTTTTTTTCACATTTTCAAAATTTTCTTGCGCCAAAATCTTTTTTACAGGATTTTCTATCTATGTTTAAATTTTCATAAAATTCTGATCGAAAAATGATGGTTTTCGAGTCGTTTTTGTCAAATTTTGGGTAGTTTTTTAAAAAAAAAAACATTGAAGAATTGAGAAATTCAAAAAATGACCTCTTTTAAGTATAATCTAGAGGCAAATTGGGTTTCAAAAAGTTATTGATCGAAACTTTTGGACAAGTATTTCTATACGAAAAGTTGTACACGGGAAAGAAAAAATAAACATCATTGTAAAAACACTAGCTTTTTCACTTCGTTCAGAATCTAAAATGCAAAAAAAGCAATATAAAATGCCGAAAATTACTATAGTATAAAATGCGCTTAAAATAGTTTTGATTTGATTTTTATATTTATATTGATATTATACACATTGCTACATCAGTAGATTAAATTTTAAAAATTTTCAATTCCGTTCCACAATTATTATAATAATATCACCGATGTCGACCAATGCTAGAAGATTCTGTCTGATTGTAAAATATAAGATTTAATTTTATTACTCAATAAAATAGTAAATTTTTGTTTTTTATTTTAAAGCGATTTAATTTTTCAAAAATCTAAAATTAAATTAAACGATCAACGTGTTTTTTTTTTTTTTTTTTTGTTCGTGACTATTGTCATCACCCTATTCGGACGCCACTGGGCCGTTCGGATCGTTATCGTTGATTTTGTCAATTCGATAATTCGAATCGACAAAATTCGATGGAAACTTTATAATCTTGGGTGACACTGTAATTTATAGAAAATGTATTATTAATTGTAATTTGTAAATATTATGTATAGAGTTCAAATTCCGGCCTACTACCTCCCTCCCCTGGAAGATGGACTGTAAACACTACAACTGCAGGTGTTCGCCCCGTCTCTGATGAGTCTAGGGCTAGGGGAATTATAGGAGTTAGCATGTTTTTCAAAAATCATTCGAAACGTAGCTAATTAATATAGAAATGCGTTTCATCAACACCAGGAATCGTATACGATTCTCTTTAATTTGCATATTTTTTCGATATTTAATTTGAGTTTTCTCGGTATTGGACAATTTTTCCCCGAATAACTGAAGATATTGAATATTGTTTGATATTTTTAAATTTCATAAATAATAGAAGAAGAATTAATAATACATCAGGGGGGTGGCTGAGGGGGCTGAAGCCCCTCCCGAAAATTCAGGAAATCTTAAATTATTATCTAATTAGTTATGAATAATATAAATATTATGGGATATGGTAGGTTAAGCTGGTAGTTGTTGAAAAAAATAATAAGTGATTATGATCAGATGGGATAAAAAATTTTTGATGAAGACAATACAAAGACACGAAAAAATGGGGGGTGGGTTATGTATTTTTATCGTTTCCTTTAGAAAGAAATTTCGATTTTTGAGAACGGGGAGGGGGAAGGCGATTGTCCTTGTATCCTTCACTAGCATCTTGAACCATAGGCGCAATTAAGGAGGACTTAGGAAGTTCAGCTACCCTTAAAAAATCACTCAGATCCTCCCCCCTAAAAATTGTTTGAAAATTGCTGAAGGTCGCGACACGTTTAAGCGTGTTAATTGTTAAGCCTTTGGAGGACTAAATCAATCAAATAAACATGTTAGCCCCAATAAAATTAATCCTAATTGCATTAATGTATTCAACTGATCAGCTCTCGCCGAAAAAAATTCCTGGCCACGCCACTGTAATACATAATATTAAAATATATAATATTATACAATACAATTTTTAAATATTTTGAGTTTTTGCAGCCAAAATTAATGTTTTATAGCATTTTTTGCATCCTGTTTTTAGAGCACATTTCCGTAAATTTTATAGCATATTTACATTTTTAAAAAGCATAAATGCATGCACATTTTAAGTTTTTTTTGAGAGCTATAAGTCTTTAGCCCTACCAATGACCTATTTTATAAACCAGTGGTTCTCAACAGAGGCGATACCAGCCCCCAGTGGGCGGTGAAGAAGTTCTGAGTGACGATGGATATATTTTGGGCGATAAGAGGGCGGTGAACATTCCCTGGGCGACAGGGTAGTGTTGAGCATAATTTATATTACCTACTTACATTAAAGCCAAAATATTGAAGAAAAATAAAAACTGAAATACAGATACTCTTAATCTGTACTTATATATTTTCTGAATGTTTTCAGAGAAATTTTTTAACTCATTAGTTTTCAACTAATGAAATATTATGAAAATCCAGCCCAGCTTAATGAATACCAATTATATACATGTATTTTCTATTAAGTGTTATCACTTAAGTTATAAAATTTTCAAGTAATTTACCATTTTTATTTATTTATTTTTTTTTTTTTTAATGGGGGGGGGCCGTGACTTTAAAAAGGTTGAGAATCACTGTTATAAACGATTACATATTAATGGAGAAATAAGAATCTTACCGGAAAATCCTACGATGTGATAAGACGTGTACAATATAATATAATACAGTGATTGAGGAACACGACGAAAAGCGATCGACTCGAACGACATAATATTATACTACGGTAGGTACAGCTGCCGAGCGCGCGTCAATGCAATTACACAGCATACATATCACTTATTTTTATTATTATTATAATCTGTCAATTAATTAAAATTGTCAGATTGAGTTGGACCGTGGCCTGTGATCAAGACGTGTACAACAAGTTTAACAAACATAAGCCAATTTATATTTGGTGGTTCGTAGTCATTGTAGTCATTGATTTTTCACCGTGAAAACCGTTTAAATTTTATTATACTCTTTTATTACACTCTAAAAATCTCTAAAATCCTCGGCGATGACAACAATCATTGATCACAATCCATAGTGTTATTTATTTTTATTTTTTTCTAATCTAGTTCCGATGTTTTTGATGTTTGATGTTTTTCCGAAACTGTAGCACAAAATTTCAAATTTGAAAATTCGAGTCGTCAGGTATAATATTATATAAATGAGAGTAAGGTTGTATATTAAGTAAGGTTACATTTTCAGATCATAATATTATTGAAATTAAAAATTAAATAAGAAATTAGACTGAAAAAATAATGATCCTTTCAGTAATTCAAAAATTTTATATTCATTCCAAAAGTAATCATTTAAATTCTGAGTAGAGCAAGAAACTGGTGTTTTTACAGTGACGTTTATTTTTTTTTTTAATTAATTAATTTAATTTTTGATAGTTTTCGTATAGAAATACTTGTACAAAAAAGTTTCGACCTGCAACACAATGAATCAGAATTTACCTCAAATAGGTGTACTTTTGGGTGGTGATTTTTCAAAACATAAAAATGTTTTGATGAGAACGTTTTTAAAGGCATATTTTTCAAATTAAAAAAAAACAACTTCTTATTGAGA
The DNA here is from genome assembly GCA_025469315.1 of Stegophylla sp. TES_Ste_2020. NCBI lineage: Eukaryota > Metazoa > Arthropoda > Insecta > Hemiptera > Aphididae > Stegophylla > Stegophylla sp. TES_Ste_2020. The sequence continues at coordinate 11,319 of JAIPRM010005882.1, read as the reverse complement.
ATTTCAAAAAATGACCTCCTATTGCATATTTTAAAATAATGGCTTTATTAAGTTTGAATATTTTTTAGCCAAATATCCTTCTTTGAATATGAAATGTGAATATTACAACAATTAAAATGTTTCTTTCAATTTATTTTTCGGAAGACCACAAGTCGATATAAGTTGTCTTAAATTACTTAATTGATTATAATATTGTACTTGATGTGTATATATAATTTGTAATTTGATATTGTGATACTGTTTATAATGTAAATCTATAATTTATAATAAAGTTACTGTCTGTGTATTTATAATGTGACTTTAATATGGCATGTTGTCATTATAATAATATGAACATAATATTATAATCTATAAAATAATCATATCAAAAAAAAAAAAATCACCTAATTGATAAAACGCTTGCAAAATTAGATGTACATTTTCTTGATTTTCAATTTTCAAAAAAAAATTAAGAAAGTCGTGCCAACTCTTAACTAACTCGGTAAGCGTTTTATACTTTTATAAATTAAATAGTTTTTTTTTTTTTTTTTATTTAGTTATTATATAGATTGTAATAATATTATGTTCACATTAATATGAAAACTCATATCATAATATTATACTTATAAATATTGTAAACACACAAGACGTAGTTGTTTTTTTTTTTTTCCAATTATATTATTTAACTCTCCTTCTTCGGTGACTTTGGCGACTGTGCACTTTGTTCTTTATCCGTTCTTCCCTTTGCAAGGGTAAGTTTATTTTTCATGTTCAGTAAAATATCTTGAACATCTGTCATCAAGGCATCGTGTGAATAACTAGGCGCGTTGGCCACTATTCCGTATTCGTCCATAGGATTGTTTTCGTTTATTTTGCCGTATTTGTAATGAAGCCCATAAATATCGGTTAAGTCAGCTCCGGCCACGTTTAGTAACGCCTCTGGCGCAGCTGTATCCCATCGTTTCGGTCCTTCACTCGGAAATATATAACCGTGAGCTTTTCCTTCTAATAAATAAAGCACCTACGAGAAATATTTTTGAAAAAAAAAATCATAAATTGATATTAAAATAAATACTGTGAAATAGATTTTAGTTGAATAATTGTTTGTTATACCTTGTTCCCCGAACCGCCGACTGGTTGAACCTTGTAATTTTTATCTCTCAGTTTTTCCAAAAACTCTTCGAGGGCAGGTCCAGGATTACCTGTAGTGGTCACGATGATCGCACCGCGATTTGACGAATCGACAGGAGGCGGAGCTTTGACTTCTAATCCGTGAATTTTATCACCGATCATGCCCCAAACAGCTCGGCCTTTATCGTCGTCCCAAAACGGTTGATAAATTACACCGGCCACGGGTTGATCGTCCACAATGATACCGATCAATGTTGTCACGTGATCTTTGTGACCTACAGAAAAAAAATTGTTACTTCTCACTTCACTTTTCAAGTGACTACTAGCACATTGATAATTAATTAATTGATTACCATCCACGTATCCATAGGTTCCGTCTAATGGATCAACCCAAATTGTAACCTTAAAATGTTAAAAATAAATAATTACGAATATCTAATCATAATATGAGAACCTACATATATTTTCACATGACGCGGTTTTTTTTTAAAAACGTGATTTAAAACGTTTTTAGACGCGCACGGAGCGCTAACCATTTATTTACAATATCCCTGACCTCTTCACAAATGAAAAACTAACATCTTTGTATGTAAATTTTATTTAATATTTGGTGAGCTAAATATAAAATATCTATTATGTGTGTCATAAGTCTAGTGAACGAGCATAGTTATAGACGTGTGTTAGTGTAAGCGTGCGATCAAAATTCGATTTCTAAAAACTCTGTAATCACTCTCAAAAATAGATTTTGCATCAGATAATGTATTTAAACCACTAAAATTTTCTTAAAAACATCCCTCCACGTTATGTTAGCAAAAAAAATATAGGTTCCAATTTGATTTTCAAAAATTAACCCTCAAAAATTACTGTTTAGGGGTTGGTTAAAAAATATGAAATTTACATATCTCATTTTAGGTTTCCTTATACATAAAAAGAAACTTCTGTATTGTAGATTTTACTTTGTTTTGAGATATATTATGAAAAAAATTGTTGAAACATAAAGTTTTGACAAAAAAAAAAGCCGGACATACTTCGCACAATGGTTGTTCTTAGCACGACGGGTGGGATTCTTGTGACGGGTGTATTGAATTTCAAAGAAACGATAAATCATTTCTTCAACAAAATAATTCTGAACAAAGAAAGTTAATAATATGAAAAATAAATGAAAAAAAAAAGTTAGTAAAATGTCCAAAATTTTTTTGTTCACATTTTCAAAATCTTTCTTATATGATTTTCTATCTATATTTAAATTTTCATATAGTTTGGATCATCAAATTATGGTTTCCGAATCGTTTTTGTCAAATTTTGGGTAGTTTTTTGTAAAAAAAATTGAAGAATTGAGAAATTCAATAAATAAACTCTTTAAAGTACAATATCTAGAAGCAAATCCGGTTTCAAAAAGTTACTGATCGAAACTTTTGGCGACAAGTATTTCCATACGAAAAGTTGTACACGGAAAAAAAAAAGAAAATAATTATCATTGTAAAAACACTAGCTTCTTCACCTTCGTTCAGAATCTAAAACATGCAAATACTCACTCGATCTATTGGAATATTAGCGTAATCCATTGGACACGTCATATTTTGAATTTCTTCATCGGGGTTTCGAACTATCCATTCGTCATCGTAAATCAGATCGTCTTCTTCTCCTATGATTTTCACGCCGGGAAAAGCGTTTTTTAAAGTGGAAACAATGCACTTTTGACCGTTTCTGTCGGCAATGGTTTGAAAATCGTTTATATTTGCCTGAAAACAATTAACGTTAATATAAAAATAATAATTCGCTTTTATTTTTCGGAAAAAAATCATAAAATCAATTCCCGCATAAATAAAATGATATGCGCATGATGTAAATATATTTAAAACAGGGGCGTGCCGAGGGGGTGGTTATGAGGGTTCAAACTCCCCCCCCCAAATTGACTGACGATTTTTTTCTTGACGTCGTTCTACTGAGAAAATAAAAATATTATGGTGGTGAATGCTCTGTACGATTATATAGTTGTAATGTACCCGTTATTGGTGTCTTAAAAAAAAAAAACCTTTACTGTGGAAAACGAATCGGGTTAAAAATGATTGAACTAAATTAACAAAAAAAAGTGCGGCAAGTTCTTAGGTGTGACTGTACGTAGTGAATAAAAAAATTATATATTTTCTAAAAATGTTAGTTGATAAAGAGATAGAACAATTTTTAATAAAAACAAAAACACACATCCTGCATACGCCAGTGAAGTTAGCCCCCCCCCACCTTAACCAAATCCCTCAGGATAAATTGTAAGTTGAAGACTTTTATTTGTAAGTAATTGTAAGTTCACACTCGGAATTTGTAAGTCGGCCGTAACGAAATTATCCCTAAAATTAGATTTTGGGCGACAGTTCCCCCCCTCAACCAAATCGCTCCGGATAAATTGTAAGTTGGAGACTTTTATTTGTAAGTAATTGTAAGTTCATTCACGAAATTTGCAAGAGAACCCTTTCAAAGTTATCCAACGAATTAGGTTCTGGCCATCCAAACCTAATTTTTGGGATAATCCATAAGGGTTTAACTTACAAATTCTGGGAGTGAACTTACACTTACTTACAAATTATGGTCTTCAACTTACAATTTGTCCGAATCGATTCTGGCGATATGGGGGAGGGGGTGGGATGAGTCCGATATTTCAAAACGCAGTGGAGGGGTGGGGGTCAACTTACAAATTCCGGGAGTGAACTTACAATTACTTGCAAATAAAAGTCTTCAACTTACAATTTTTTCTGAAGGATTTGGTTGAGGTGGGGGGGCTGCCGCCCAAAATCTAATTTTAGAGATAATTTCGTTACGGCCAACTTACAAATTTCGAGAGTGAACTTACAATTATTTACAAATAAAAGTCTTCAACTTACAATTTATCTTGAGGGATTTGGTTAAGGTTGGGAGCTAACTTCACAAGCGTATCCTGCATGACAAATATTATATTATTTAGTTTAAAAATCACATCATTATCGAAATTTATACGGACTTAATTTTACCAATAATAATTATTTTCCTTTACTCTGATAAATACAGTAGGTAATAATTGTTTTATAAAATGTATATACAAATAAATGCACAGTGTTATGATATTAACGTTTTATTTGTTTTTTTTTTTTAAATGTATGTTTGTAATATTTCACAGTAAAATCATTAACATAATTATTAACGAGTTACTATTTTACTGTCTATTGATGTTATTATTATTATGACTATATTATAAGTTAAATATACTTACTTGAATTTCGAAAATTAAACCCCCCAAAAAAAATAAAATCCTTGGCACGCCAACGATTTAAAATCCAAATAATTACCTTTGTGATTGTACCCATCGACACTTGGTCGTTCGCAACTTTACGAATTATTTTTGCCGTTTCACGAGCAGCCGATACGGAATAAGCCAAAATATCACAAAGGCTTACCTCCGAAACGGGTGATAGAGTTTTTTTCTAAAAAAAAAAAAAAAAAATGTCAATAATTTATACTATAAATTAATTTTATTTAAAAAAATAGATACATTGCTATTAATTATAATATTTTAGAAATATTAAGAATTATTTCTAAGCTGTTCTTCAAAGTTCAAACCACACAAAATGAAGGGGACAGTAATAGTATATAATTATTTCCAAATATTATATTACAGGAAATAACTCTCTCTCAAAAAAAAAAAAAGAAAATGTGTTTTCTAAATTACATTCGAATATTACATAGTAAAATAATATCCTATAAGAAATTTGTAATAATTAAATTGATATTGTCGATTCGCAAAACACAAATTTTTTAAACTGAACGCAGCCATTGGTTATTTTCAAAAACTCCCCCCCCCCAGTGATGAAGCTAGACACTTTTTGCGAGCAATATATTTAACGATGGATTTTGATGATAAAACACATAAATAAAATTTTAATGAATCCAAAAAATTCCAAATTTATAAACGTTTAATATAATTAAATATTTTCGATTTGTTTAATTAAAAATGATGCTTATTAATAGCAAGTAGGTATTCGGACATTTTTGGCATATCACAGCGTTTTCTCCTTAAATTTTAGATTCTGAGTAAATTGTTTTAACAATGATGATGTTCCTTTTAATTTTTTTGTGTGTTTTCTTATGGAAATAAGTGTCCAAAAATTTCGATTAGCAACTTTTTGAATTACAATTTTGACCAAGAAGGTACCTTTAGGAAGTCTTTTTTTTAAAATTATTAATAGTTTTTCCAAATATAGAGGAACACTAGCCAAAATTTGACAAAAACGCCTTTAAAACCACTTTTTCATCCAAACTGTGTAAAAATTGAAATAATATAAAATACAAAAATTTTAAAAAGTTGCTTTTTTGGACCTATTCCTAATATAACATAATAAATGTATTATATCATATAATGCTATTACGGGTAAATGAAAATCTATGTAATATATTGTATAATGGTGGATCTGCAGTGGCGAACGCAGGGAGGGTTTGGGAGTTCAACCCTCCGCCCCCACTCAAAAATTTTTAATTTCAAAAGTAGAATAAATGAAATTATTACAAAAAGTAAAATAAAGTCAAGTAAATCAAAGATGAGTAAAGCCGGTCATACTTCGCACAGCAAGTATTCTTCGCTCCTCGGGTCTTATCTTAGGGGTACTCTTGGTGGGTGTGTTGAATTTTTTAAAGAAACGATAAATAACTTCTTCAATAATACGATTCTGAGCAAAAGAAGTTACTAATATAAAGAACAATAGTCGTCATTTTCAACACACCAGTCAAATAGTATCTGACCCGAGGAGCGAAGAATACCCGTAGTCCGGATTTCTTGTTTATACTTTACTTATCTTTGATTTACTTTACTTTTTTTTTTATCTAATAAATAAAGAAAAGGAAAAATAAATTCAATGAAAAAAAAAAGTGTTGGAAAATTGTCCAAAATTTTTTTTTCACATTTTCAAAATGTTTCTGATGTTATTGTCTATCTATGTTTAATTTTTTATAAAGTTTGATTTAAAAAATGATGATTTTCGAGTCTATATTTTGTCAAAATTTGGGTAGTTTTTCTCGAAAAGGAAAAAATTGAAGAATTAAGAAATTCAAATAATAACCTCTTTAAAGTATCAAACTAGAGACAAATCTGAAAAGTTGCTGGCCAAGACTTTTGGACGAGTATTTCCATACGAAAAACGTTTACAAAAAAAAAAAATAATAATAATAAAAATCATTGTAAAACCACTAGCTAGCTACTTCACTTCGTTCAGAATCAAAATTAATCATAAACAATTCGTACACGTCATCTTTGCTCCGTTCATTCCAAAATGAATCATCATATAATATTAAATACAATTTACCTTTCGTTTTTGCAAATCGTTTTCGCTATGTTCCTATAATAATTTATAATTGCATAAATTACAATATGAATTTCAACAAAAATATAATAACAATTTAATAAACGACCTTAATGGTGCCCACAGACAGTGGCGTAATGAACTTAAAATAACTCGGAAGCAAATGACTTCTTAAAGAAGCAAACACAGCCCTTAAAGACTTCAACATTTAAATCAGTGGTTCCCAACCGGTGGGGAATTCCCCCCTAGGAGGGAATTAAGATACTGCACAGGGGGGGGGAATTCTGAGATGAAAAAATAATGAGCACTTTTTTTGTTGGTAATTTTGTTAAAAAAATTAATTTTAAATCTGCTTCAATATTATTTAAATTGTTTTTGTATTTAATAATTTGTTATTATGTTTAAAACACTATGAGTTAGTAGGTTAACTAATATCTAATTTTTGTAAAATAATGAAAATAAAAATTCATTAGTTGTATAAATACACGTATACTCGTGTAGTTATTTTGTATAATTTATTTGTATGGTCAACAGAAAAAAATATATATATATCAAAATTATGTTTTAAGGGGGATATACATTTTCAAAAAATATACAAGGGGGGAGTGAGGTTTTTGAAAAATCACAGGGGGGAATAGAATAAAAAAGATTTGAGAACCAATGATTTAAATAGTATGCTTAGTTGCAATACAACTTCATAATTTATTCAAATTATACTGTTCGAGAGACGAGGAACCAACTCGCAGACATAAAAATCGGGAAGCAACTGCTTCTAAACGACATGGTTCGTTTCGCCACTGCGGCCACTATGCACGTTGAGAAAGATTATGCTACCAGGGGTGGATCCAAAAATTTATCAGGGGGAGGGGTGGGCTAATTAAAATGTATCCAACAGATACTATATTCACACTTAATCACATACTTTTTTAATATCACCATTTTGAATTTATTCTTACAAACTAGATAAGATAAGATAAAGTTTTTATTATTATTAGTGTAGGTATTACTGTGATCTTAATGTATATGTATATGATCAAGGGAGGGGTATTTACCCTATTACCCCCCCCCGCTTGGATCCACCACTGTATGCTACGTCGTTTAATGTTATAAATAGGGCTCGGAACTTAATCCTCTTAAAAAGTACTGGATATGCATGCACTTATGCGCTTAAAAAAGTACAATAATTATGCTCTAAAAATATGCACTTTTTTTTTTATTAAACAAAATTTTCATAATTACAAGTATTTTATTAATCAATGGCCCTTACTAAATACTCTTAAGTAGGTGGATTCAATGAAGCTTCGTAGATAATCTCAAAAGAGTATGAAAAAAATTTAAAATTAATTTACATTTCCAGAAATAAATATACAAAATAAAATAATTGCTTGAAAAACGTTTCATGAATTAAATTAATTTTCTTTTAGAATTTTTCTATTTAATTATATATATATATATATTTGAAAAACCTAAATAAAAATAAAAAAAAAAACTGTTAAGCACCTAGTTAAATGTATTTTAATTTAATTTATTTCGGTATAACTCAGTTATTACCTTAAAAATTGTTGCATTGAACCACTAAATATTTTCGAAATTAAAAGATCGTAAATTACTAACCATTAACAAATTTTTATACTTTGAAAAACTAAGTACATTATTTACTTATATTTTTTTTTTTATGTTTCTAATGTTCATAAAAATCGATTTGAAACACAGTGTAAGTGCAATAATACATTTAATATCCAATTAAAAAACTCTAAAAATTAATTAATTTTGTTTTTTTTTTTTAATACCAAATTTCAAATTTTATCATCAGATACGCTTTGAAAAGTTGTAAAATCAAGAAATATGCTCTTAAAACTACAAAATCACCAAATATGCACTAAAAACTTTATTTATTACGTAGTGATATGAAATGAATTTCTAGCTTACCATGAGCAATAAATCTAAATTGCTCACAAAAAACATGCGAATGCAACAACTTTCCGAGCCCTGGTTATAAGTATATTAAATCGGCTCGAAAAAAATAAATGTGTATTTTCAATAAAAATAATTTACCACTTTGTTGAGACCTTCTTCTTGTTGTTCGACGACTTCTGGTTGCTTTCTTTTCAACGCGATCGTGTCATCTTTTCCATCCTCTGCGTCGTTCATGCCGGAGTAAAACAAGAAGATCAAGAAAATCGATAACCGCATCGACATTATCGCATTTATTATTTTCATTGTGACCGCCGTTGTTGTAATTAGTGATGGAATAATAATTGTACTGCTTTTGAAGTGTATAAATCCAAACTAGTGAGAAAAAGTGGTGATTTCTATTGTATTCGACGTCTAACAAAACAATATTATGTAATTAGAAGAAGAAAAAAAAATTTACAAAACTAATGGTTTGAACAGATGTGTGTGTCTCATACCATGTACATAATTTTTTTTATTGTTATTTTAACGAAATGAAAACACTCGACAACAAGTAAAATAATAATGTGTTCACACGTTTTTTTTTTTTTTTTTTTTGTTTCTGATAAATCATGATTTAATTACAAGGAATATTCCGTGTTGTTTAATGTAGCCCAAATTATTATTGTTTCCGGGAATAATTGACACGTCGTACGGATTGACTGAACCGCAATGGCATAAAGACAATAATACAATAATACATTTGTTTTGAAAGTACGAACTAACCTAACCTATAACCTTTGTAAATTTCCAAAATATTCTATTATACACGGATATCTGATGGAAAATTACAGTTGTGTTCATTTAATAAGATAATATCAGTGTAATAAAAATTACAAATTGCATAAATATTGTTTTTACATATATTACATAATGCTCCCCTTAAAATTGGTTTGCCCCACCTGAAAATTTGGTCTGGCTACCGGCCTGGAAAGGGGTACTTTGTAAATAATCCCCCCTCTCGATATCAGTAGAAGAGCATATTATTATGTGGGGGAGTGCTCACCCCAATTTTTGGCCGTAAAAATCCAAAAATTTCCATTTTGTAAAACTGATTTTTAGATTAAGTCTTGGTAATGAAATTTCGTATAGAACAAAATTGGTCATTTATCAAAAATTTTCACATTTTGCGAAAATGTGAACAATCTGTTAGTCACGTATACAATACGTAACGTGTGCTAAAAATATATTTTTCTACCAAATTAAGAATAAAAATCTTAAGAATTATTTTACTGAAAAAATAGTTATTCCAAGTGAATAAAGTTCGTGTACAATCTAAATTTAAACAATTATAAAATTCATTCATTAAACCGACATTTAAAAAAGCACCTCGGGTGAGATACTCAGAGTGGATGTATTGCATTTTAAAGAAACGATAAATAGTTTTTTCAATAAAACGATTCTGAGTGGAGATGCAATTAATATACAAAATATATTCTAAATAATATTTAGACTATATTCTAAAATCAATGGTAACACATATGGGTATGTTTGTATTAAATTTTCCGGTCTTAATATCTATATATTAGAATTTTATGAAATAATAATTAACAAAAAACGACAAATTTCTAATATTTTCAGAGTTCTGTATTTATATCTCAAAATGGGTAAAATGTATTCAAAACGTTAACGAAGTATTCTTGTAACTATTTTTGACAGTCGGTGAAAGTTTTACGTTCCTATAACTTTTATTTTGGATTTTATAATTTGATAAATAAAATATTAATTTCATAATAATATTTATTATTTCAGTATATCCAGGTAAATTTGCCCTTGTACTATTTCCGTTTTTTTTTTTTTTTTTTCATTAAAAATATTGTAAAATGTTGAATTATTCGACTATAAAAATTAGTTTTTGAATGTTGAAAAGGATATTTAGATGTAAAACTAATGAATTCCGTCAAAATGTTTAAATTTGTCAAAAAAAAAAAAATTTTCGATATTTTTCAATAAAAATTTTCCTTACATATCACAATATTCGCTATGTAATTCTCCATATATACACTAAGTTTCATAAAAATCGGTTGAACTAATATTATTTTTTTTTTTTTATGCGTCTAAGTATGTAATTATATATAAACTAATGAATTCTGTCAAAATGTTAAATTTAAACTTAGCCGAGGAGATACGACGATTCGTAAAAAGAGAGCTTAGAAGTAAAAGGACGCATCTTTTGCACTCTAGTGGTACCCCCAATCAGTGACCATGGTATTCTATGTGGCCTGTTACAAATTTCTAAAATAAAATAATACAAAAAACATGAAAAAATTATCTCTATTACAATTTTTTTGCATAAAATTTTTATAATTTTAGATTCTGAACGAAGTGAAGAAGCTAATGATTTTACAATGATGTTTTTTTTTTCTGTGTACAACTTTTCGTATGGAAATACTTGTCCAAAAATTAAGATCAGTAACTTTTTGAAACCGGATTTGCTTCTAGATTGTACTTTAGAAAGGTCATTTTTTGAATTTCTCAATTCTTCAATTTTCTACCCCAAAACTTGACAAAAACGACTCGGAAGCCATCATTTTTTGATCCGAAATATATGAAAATTTAAACATAGATAGAAAATAATTTGAGAAAGATTTTGGCGCAAGAAAATTTTGAAAATGTGAAAAAAAAATTTTGGACATTTTTTTTCTCATTTCTTCTTTATATATTATTAACTTCTTTCGTTCAGAATCGTCTTATTGAAGAAATGATTTATCGTTTCTTTAAAATTAAATACACCCGTCAAGAGAATCCCACCCGACGTGCGAAGAACACCTCTACGAGCGAAGTATGTCCTGCTTTTTTAAATATACGGTTAAAAAGCCGGACATACTTCGCACGATGGGTGTACTTCGCACGACGGGTGGTATTCTCTTGACGGGCGTATTAAATTTTAAAGAAACGATAAATCATTTCTTCAGTAAAACGATTCTGAACAAAG
>JAIPRM010005881.1:0-19704 GCA_025469315.1 Stegophylla sp. TES_Ste_2020 | reverse complement strand
TTAAAGTAATACAAAGTTCGTCACAAATTAGTCAAGCAACACACACACTTTATAATTTCGTATTACACACATTGAATTTTGTATTACACACAGTGTGGCGTATTACACACAAAAATAGGCCCTGGTATAGTTGTCTTATCAAAGGCGGGTACGAACTGAATTAAACCCGGTTTGACATCACGATTAATATCAGCTTTTTAACTACAGTGTTATTGTCTTTTATTTATAAATATAATACTTAACAGAAAATTGCTTATCATTATTGTTGTTACAAATTAAAATGGTTTAATCCATGTATTTAATTAGGGAAACTCATGGAGAGGAAATATTTTCGGATGGGTGAATCCTCTCCTCCCTCAAACCGATCATCTTTGGATGAAAGAATATAGAAATACACGAGTATAAGATTTGCCCCTCCAAATTCCGAGGTTCTGGATCAGTCACTCTCTGAATGTGCCCCGGATTCGACAAACAGAACGCACAAAAACGGTGATGTTACATACTTTGTCCGCGTGTCGTGATCTGCGGTTTAATCGCGTCCGAACTCGCTCACGTGCCGCGTACAAAATATAATAACTTGCTCGCGTCGTCTCACGTGGGCAGCAGCCACGTATGCGGCAGCCGGTCCGCGTAGAAATCACCACGCAGACGCCCGAAAACTCGAAATCTATCAGCGGCCCCCGCGAACTCGAGCAGTTTTTTAAATATTATTTCCCATCGTGTTTAACGGAACACTTCTGTTGCGTTCATTTGACTAATTTACGTTGTGTCCGAAAATAATTGCAGTTTTAGAACTGATTTATGATGTCACTGTCGTTTGCCATAACGTACTGACGCTGCAAACCAGTAACAATACCACTTACAACATAAATAAGTTGATTTTTTTTAATTAGATTTGTTGTGGTGATTAAAACATCATAGTCAATTAAACTTAATTAGTTTCCCAACTTGAAGTTTTTCTACAATAATATTCACAATCAACACAATGTGATGATGTCATAGTCAAGATTACTGAGTCAATCCTAATTTTAATATAACTAATAATCATTCTACCTAGAATGAACTATTTAATTTATTACTCTTAATAACTTATTATTTTTGATTTGGTTTCAATTTAGTTTGGGCAAAGTCGCAAAGAGCGCATAACTTTAATGAAAATAAAACTATTTCTTGCGTAATATTAGATTCTGAGTGGAGCTAGTGTTTTTACAGTGGTAATAACTATATATTACTATTTTTTTTTTTTTTTTTCGGAATTCTTAATTGTTTTTCCGAAATCCGAGGAAAATTACTCAGAATATGAAAAATATTTTGAAGGAAAATTAAGTATGAGAAAAAAATTAGTAAAAAAATTGTCTAACACTTTTTTGGTTCTGAGCAAAGCAAAGAAGCTAGTATTTTTAAAATTATGGTTATTTTTTTTCTGTGAACACTTTTTCATATAGAAATAATTTTTTTAATGCGGCCCGAGTATACCTGATGAGTGATGATTATCAAGAGTTTCGTTGTTTTGCCACCCGTCGCTATGTTACGTGAATAACATTGAGCACCACTCCGATCCGCAGCTCCATTCGCTTCGCTCACTACGCACAACTTCCCTCGCACTTTGTTCTAGATTTAAATCGTTAACAACTCTCGGCTTGCTGTGCAACGTAGGAACATTTTGATTTGATAATCGGAAATAATCCATAATCTAAGAAAACACCTTGTAGAATATAGAACGTTAATGCCTATGTGATAATACTTACGTTTAAAATTTCGGTAGAAATGTGTCAACGTTGCTTAAAATATTGTATGCTTAATCGTGTAGCTTAAAAGATTTATTGTTTATTCGTGTTTTACAGAGTAAATATATAAAAAAAATATTATTAAAATACAATGCAATATGTTGATATGTAGATATAGGTGCAGTATCATATCCATTTTCTGAATACTAAAATCTTTCGTGTATTTTACTTTTAATGAATGTATAAGGTAAATTAATATGATTAATCAAAAGTGATAAAATATTTAATTTGAACTAGAAAAACGTATCTCCTAAATAACATATTATATTTGCATTTTTGTTTTTTTAAAATATGAATAGTGAAAACTAAACGAGTATTTAAGGACATTTTTTGATATTTTTTTTTTTTTTTTTTTTTTACGGATAAAAGTGAGCATATTTATTCTATATATAATTTTCATGATTTAATGTCAATGCCGCTGATGTCGTGCCAACACGATGTTGTTCACTTTTAGTTTCAGTAGATTTCTAAGGAAAAAGACTTGCTTTCCGTAGATCATTATCAAAAAGAGTTTGACCATCCTTGTTTGTTCCACGTATTTTTACAGATAGACAGAAATAAAGAGAGAGACAATAAGAAGCTCACAGCCCACGAGCTCCGTGTCCCATAGGGATTACTATTGCTACGACATGTCTGCGTACCGCCTTCGCCACCGAGTAGATCGTTGATCATCGTCGTCGCGCTGTTTAACTCGTATATTATATCATGGTTTATCGTATTCGTAGAGATCGCACTAAATAAATCCCCGGACAACACTGTTGCAGTGTAAACATCGGCACGTAAACAATAACAATATATTATATTATAATATATACGAGATACGTTTATGCGTATTCTCATAATAAATATTTTATCATATTTTATATATTATATTGTATAGGCGTAGAAAAACACTTTACACCGCCTGCGTAAGCTGCACGATAATATTATAGAAAAATTGTTGTGGTATAGTACGATATATTTTGTTGTCAACGAGCCATTATACTAGAGAGCGGATGTCTATTTTTTATGATTTCCCAACTCAAAATGTATACCAAATAACTACCATTTTTATTTTTTTTTTTTGACATTTAAGAGAAAAATTATGTAAATTTCAACGTTATATTTAACTTTTCTTTAGTAGTTTACTAGAGAGAACAATCTTGAGTTTGTTATTTATTCATTTATATTTTTCATTTAGAATATTTATATCGATTATAAGCCTATAAGGTAGTACTATAATTCTTGATAAAATTTTGATGCTACTAAAAGTTTCAAGTTTTAATAAATGGCGATCGATACTGAAAACATAATAATATTATCAACGGTTCCATATTTTACTAACGCGTATTATTAAATAAATCAAGTACACTTCTCACTCGAGGATTGACAATCCGTAGAATACTTAGAGTCTTCATACTAAAAATGTTATATTTTTCCTAAGATATTCTGCATTTTATAGAATTTAACACTACCAGTAATTACCAGTGTTTTTACAATGATGTTTATTTTTATTATTATTTTATTTTTTCTGTAAACACACTTCCATATAGAAATACCTGTCTAAAGTTTTGACCAGAAACTTTCTGAATCACAATTAGCCTCTAAATGGTTTTCGAAATTTTCAATAGTTTTTTTCAGAATTTGGGAAAACTACCCAAAATTAGACAAAAATGCATTAAAAACTATATTTTTCTACTTCAAACTTTATGAAAATTTTAATATAGATAGACAACAATATGAAAAATGTTTTGGTGCAAGTAAATTTTGCAAAACGTGACGGCTTTTTTTCTAGCTTTTTTTAATAGTTTTGGATATAAAACCGGCTGAATATACGAAATAATTTATTTTCGGAAATTAATTGACTTTATAATATTAATAAGTAAAAGTGTGTTTAACAAACTGAAGCTACACTCGGAGTCGTTTTTCTCTAACCCAATTCCACCCGATGAATGAAAAATATTCATAACTCGAGTTGTATGTAAACTTTTTATTAACATAGATATAAACATAATAATTATGTTTATTTTGTTTTCATAGTATTTAAATAATAATACAAGATTGCTGATGTATTATAAACATCAACGCTAAATCGTCTTCAACCGGTTGGCCGCACAATGTTGTTTCGGGGCTGATCGCATAATATAAATCAGTCGAAAACAACGAAATCCCCGTCGTCGTCACGGCGAACGCTCGTATATTTCCATATTATGTTCGTGTACATACAAAATTCCCGTGTTTACGTTACGGATGTTTATATACACAGTACACGATGTAGGTAACAAGGAGTTAGACTAATTTTTTCGTTTCACTACACGTAGCAGTCGCTCGATACAATATAATATAATAATATATTATATTATAATATGTGTGTAAATAATATTTGTTTACAACACACGATTTTTATTACTATGATTATTATTATTATTATTATTATTCAGTCCGCCGCCGTAGCAATAAACCAAGTCGTTGTTTCCCCCCCCCCTTTTAATTGGAGCGCCTACCGCATTATATACATATTATAATGTGTAGTATAATATAATAATAATATATAGCTTCGCATAAAATACATGTTTCATTTCAACACACGTTTATAATAATAATAATTAGGACTAGGATTTATGTGCACAAAAAAAAAAAATCACACGACGATAAACTCGATTATACGGAACATTATCAAATTATATACATAATATATATATATATGTATAAAAAACAAATAACCGAAATGTTTTTACTGCATAACCCACAAAAGAGTATAAGATATACCCATAAGCATGCCCGAAATAGCAATCACTGAACGTCGAAATTATTAATTGTCAAATAACAATGATTTAAAAACACGATTTCCCTATGAAATTCTTATTTTATTCTTCTCAAATTATATCCCAAAAAAAAAAAAAAAAAAATATATGGATTGCCTTGAAAGTATATATGTGCTACTTTGCCACGTGTGCTATGCAGGGCCGGATTAACGTATAGGCATTATAGACAATTGCCTAGAGCACTACATTTTACGAGGCGCCAAATAAATGCCTAAGTCAACTATCACAATCAAAATGTATATTTTGTTCTCCGGTTTTTGTAATGAATTTTACTGAAAATTTTCGTAAATACTTCACCTAAATAATTTTGTTTGTAATTTGCATACATAATATATGATAATATTATATAATATTCTTATTTATTTCCATCATTATGAATTGTGATATGTTGAACGCGGTTTTAAATTTGAACACATATTAAACATTTTCTTTGATTAACATATTATTCATATTGTTGCCTATCGATATTTAAATTTTCATAAATTCTGAATTTAAAAAAAAGAGTAGAGTAAGAAGTAGTTTTTGTCAAATTTTAGATAGTTTTCTCTAATTTCAGAAAAACAAAAAAAATTGAAAATGTCTTAAAATTACTTCACTAGAGTACCGTCTAGACCTTAGAGCCAAATTTGGATTAGAAAAATCGCTAATCAAAATTTTTGGATAGTTTTTACTTTATGAAAATGTGTAACCGAAAAAATATATAGTAAACATCATTGTAAAAACATTAGCTTCTTCACTCCAATCAGAATCTAAAAATGAAAATTTATCTCAGATTAATAAAATTTCAAAAAATTTCTCCTCTATGGCTAAAAACTACCCTATTATATATTACATTAACATTATTTATTAACATATTTATATATTAGCCTCTCCGGTGAAAATTTCTAAGAGCTCCCTTGACTGGGGCGCCGGTAAATTCATTGCCTTTGGGCTTATTTTTCCTTAATCCGGCCCTGATGCTATATATGTTCGAGAACTTTTATACTTACCATTTCATATTTCGATTTGTAAAATTTTACGACTTCTACCCCCCCCCCCCAATCACCAGTTCCCCAAAAAATGTTGATTAATATTCTCAAGTTATATGGAATTATATATATATTATTGAACATTATTGTTGGCAAATTGTATTATTAAGCCAAACACTTTTATCTTATCATTGAAATTGTTTTCCATTAGATCTGATCTTATGGCCACCTGCTAAGCAATTCCTCCCTCCAAGTGACGCATGAAATGTCGTTTACAATTTTCATTTATTGTACGTTTCATCGGTATATAGATTGTTGGTTTTACACATGGGCACAAAATCGCGTTTTTGGACTAAACCTGACGTGGTATGACAACGAGTTGAGTATATAGTATCCGAGTTTTTTGAGCAATGTAATTTTCATAATTAGAAAAATATAGAAATTTTGAACATTTTATCGTAATACACAAATAAAACGAGAGAGTTCATACTATAGGAATTCGTACAATTTTTTTTTTTTTTTTTTTAAAGTCATTTGCTTTTTGGCCTAACTGAAAAAAAGGATACTAACGTTAACGATAAATTTTAACGATTTTTGAATGCTATTCATTAAACGTATAATAGAGTGCACGCAGACCGAATCGATAACCATAAAAACGATACACTTAAGTCGATATTTTGACGAGTGGTAGTCTTTCGCTTTTTCTTTCGTGTTTCATCGCGTCGTTTTAATGACGAACATATTTTCTTCTTCAGCCACAGTCATTTGTGGTGTTTTTTTTTTTTTTTTTGTCATTCGTGAAACTCATAAACGTCGGATATAAACGACCACGGTAAACAACGCGTTAGTTGTAGCGTATATAATCGCCTAAGTATTGGAAAAGATTAATTCATTTTTATCTTTCTTTACTGATGATATATTTATTATGAACGCAAATTTTGTCAGAACATTCTTAGCTCTTTTATTACGAGTAAAATATTAGTAAATTGCGCCTATGAGTTTTGATTAGCCAAAATATGACTCATGAGTAGTGAACTGCGTCGAAAAATGTTGGTTACTTGTATCACATGAGTAGAAAATTGCGCCAAAAATTTTCATTTACCATTGACCTGTTTGAACTCAAGTAACCCAAGTAACACAGCAATTAATTTTTGGAAACAATCGGGGCAATTTACTACTGCCAATCATTTCATTTGGTTATGGTTGGTGAACACAGTAGCGTGATTAGATATCCGCACAACTCCAGTGTGTAAAAATCGGAGCACTGTGATTCGGATGAAGGAATTACTTAATTGTTGGGTATCATTTAAAACCACCCACTCACCGTTTAATACAGCACACTTTTCATAAGTCATAACTAGAATACGGATTTTAAAGGCTTTTGTTTCTTTCTGTTGTTCTAAAAAGCTGTGTTAGCTATAAATTCTATTTATACTACTTAGAACGGAATGAACAATGGACTGTACCAAGGCCATCATGGTATGTTAGGAAGGGTAGGAGAAAAGAGGGTAGGGTAGGAAATAATAAGAAAAAAAAGAGTAGGGTAGGTTAAGGTTGGTGATGGGAAGACAGGATGAATAGGTAGGTTAGGGGAGGGCAGTAACAATGGCCAACAAACTATACGACAAGTTCCAACCCTATGAAATAATGTGAATTTCAAAAAATGCTAAGTATAAAATACCATTTAGAACCGAATTTTGATGAAAAAAAATAGTTGCTCGAAGCTTTTGGATTATTATTTCTATACGCAAACGTGTTCACAGAATGTAAAAAAAAAACATCATTATAAATTCATAAGCTTCTTCGCTTTACTCAGAATATTATATCAATACGAATAATATAATAATAATAGAAGAATATCAATGGTGCTTAGTATGTCTGGCTTTTTAAAACTGGGATAAAATTTCATGAAGTTACAAGTTTTTAATCATATTATATAGGTTGTGTTTAAAATTACTTTGTAATTTTGGCTTAATATAATTATTACCAATGAAGAATAATTTTCATCATAAAATATTTTTTTAACTTAATATTAAAGCCAGTTCAGAGATGGTCACATACTAACATCAGATGTAACGATAACATCCGTACTGGCAACTTGCTCTAGCGATAATGGACGAAATACAAAACACATTTTCGCACCACATATTAGCGAAAGTGCATATGTAATTTTCTTTGTTGTTTAACCGATACCTACGTCCTACGCACAGAATTCCGAAAACGTACTGAAACGTTGTTATGACAGGATTCCGTCGTAGGTACCTTCAACAGTGCGTTTGGTTTCTTATCTCTAGTACACACGTTTCGGTCAAAAAACATACTTAGACGAAACGCGGTGATCGTTCATTGAACGAGGGAAAAAAATGGTCCAATTGTCAAAAACGATTTTCTTTTCAGGCTCATTATATATCTTATTTTACGTATTACACTTTATCGCGGTGAACGGTAACTCCATATAGGTCAAACATAACCGCTACACAATTTTACTTTTGAAAGGATACTATAAATTCAAAGGCAAATTTATATGAGAGTAAATATCAATAACAAGTTTTCGAAAAAATAGCTGTTTAAATTATTTTTTTTAGTAATATCATTGAGAAATAGTTTCATAGGTAATGATTGAGGGGCTTACAGCCCCTTAGAATATTTATCTACCTGCCTTTTTGTTATTATTATTATTATTATTATTTTTTTATTGTAATACGTAAATATATATAAAATGAGTATATTATAATAAGTAAAAAAAAAAAAAAAAAAAAAAAAAAAAATATAAGTGGTAAGAAAAATGATGGCGAAAGACACATTTCGTAAAGACGACACATTTAAAAGTATCTGAAGCATCTAAAAGCGCACTTAAAAATACAATTTTCAGAATTTTTTGATTTTTTTTCAAAATATTAGTTTGAATATACCTAATTACGATTAACTTTTATGAAAAGATACGAGTATTACAACTTCTATGAAGTTATGTCTAAAATGAATCTGTTCTTTCTGTTTAAAATGTACATCATTTTTTAGTAAAATAAAACATTTTCACCATTCTCTTCTCTCATGGTCCACGGCTACACGATTAAAAATATTGTAAATGAATCTCACATCATTATTAAAGAAGAGCAATACATAAAGAACCGTTGAAATCATTCAAAAATGTTGAAAAAAGGCTTATATTAGCGTTCTTTTTGTTGTGACGAAGACAAAAAGGCTGATATTTATCGGGTAGATGTCAAGTTTTTATCATTTTCTAATGAAGACATTTAAATTTAAGTAGTTTTTATTTATTTATTTATTTATTTTTTTTTTGAACAGTAAATAATTATTGCGTTCATTTCTTTTGATCGTGTCAGTGGAAAATTATAAAAATCATTACACAATTATCTTATAGAATTATAATTACATACTTTGATGATTGTATTTTTCGGCCTGTTACATATTTTCAATGAAAATTAATCCTTTATTGCAGTATTAGTATACAATTAATTGGTCACATACATTTGGTAGTGATAAATTTGGTCACAAAATAGTTTGGTTTCATATTTACATATTGTTTGCTTTATTTATAATTATTACAAAATATATTAAGAAACTCAAAAATGATGTGTAAATTATAAAGTGATCATGATTTTAGGTATCATAAAATATCTCAAGTGAATGATGTTATATTTCAGTAAATATTTTGGAGGTCCTAGGGGGTACTAAAGTATACACTTTGCTTTTTTGAGATTTTTAACCTTTAATTGCACGCATGCGCATAACAACTTACATGTTCTTTTTCGCAATTATATTTTATCTAGATTATTATTATTTTTTTTTTTTTTTCATCCATATACGTTTTCATTAATATAAATAATATTTTATTATTATATTTGTGTCTATAATAAATTTTAGGGGGCTTTAACTTCCTAGCCATAGTCTTATTATATATGTTATTATTTACGTGAGGAGAACGAAAATGGTGGATTGACTTCGGCATCCAGAAGAATGTCTTACACATTGAAAACATCAGGTATGGTGCTGCGATCAAGATATTATTACTTTATTTTTCATAGTTTTATACTTTTTTCAACAATTTACCTACATTTTTTATGAGCAATAATTGTGACGAATGATACACTTTAGTCATGAGCCGTCCGTACCGACCGCACTCGATCCGTATCCAAACGATTAATACGATCGGACAGGAACTGCAGGAGAGTCTTATCGCGTTTATTTATCAATAATGCCTAATAATAATAATAATAATAATTATAATAAAAAAATGGATTTGTGCCAAAGACAAAACGGCCGAGTATCCCGCCGTTAAAACCCGTTTTCGCCTATGATTTAAAGCGTAATAATTAATAAAAATAATATTACCGAGAAGTTATATTTTATTGGAAAGATCAAAATACGCGTCCGATGACCGCCACGCGTAACTGAAGTAGGTTTTTTTTTTTTAAAGTAAATCGTTTTGCGTGTAATATATCATATTTATTTAATACACGCGTTCGCCAGTCAGGAGCAAACGCGATGAATTCGTTTTTTAAATCACCACGTCATATCCGCGCAACAGGTACTTTATCCGATCATTTCGCTCCATTAATATAATTTACGTTTTTTTTTTCCGCTCTACATGTGTATTTGAAAAAATATGTTTTCCGAATTGTTATCAACCTGCGCGCGTAGGAATAACAAATAATTATCATCGGTAACATTTTTTTTTTTTTTTTTTTTTTTTGCAAATTTTACATTTGTTCGTGCTACATTTTTAGTGTCAATATTGCGTTTTGCACATAAAATATCGTATTATAACACATTTATCTGTACTGAACACACTCTCGCACAGCTGGGCCGTTGCACGTGAGTAATGAAATAAATGTCTAAAACGTGTATATAATACACGTAATACTCATAAATTATGCAATCGACTGAACCGAATGAGAGATTTATCGTCAAATTCAATACGTCTAAAAATAATATAATTTATCATTCTACTGTTTTTTGAAGTTTTAATCGATAAAAAGTCACACTCGAATTTGTCGATAAAGCTCAGGTACATTAAGAAGTCATCATATATATTTATTTATAAATTATATTACAATAGCTCTTATATTACATCTAACCTATGAGGTACAGATGATGTGAAATAATGGAAAAAAAGGAAGCTGTACAAAAACTCTTTATGTGCCATGAAAAATAGTTTTCAATGTCATTAATCTTATTAATACCAAACAAAACTTTATGAAAAATACATTTAAAACAAAGCAAAGATAGGTAAGTAAAGTATAGACAAGAAAGCCCGACAGTTAGTGCCACGGGTATTCTTCACTCCTCGGGTCAAATACTCTTGATGGGTGTATAGAATTTTAAAGAAACGATAAATCGTTTTTTTAATGATACGAATTTGAACAAAGGAAGTTAATTATATTGAGAACAATAATAGTTATCATTTTTAACATAAAAAATACCTGTGAAGCGAAGTATATGTCTGGCTTTCTTATGAAAGAGAGCATAACATAAGCAAAGACTCATATTTACTACACTTTGTTTTATCCAAATAATAAAAAAATAATAATGAGAAGATAGTGTTGGAAAAAAATATCAAACTTTTTTTTTTAAATTTTCAAAATATTTCTTGCGCTAAAATATTTCTCATAGTACTATTGTCTATCCATGTTTAAATTTTTTAAAAGTTTGGATTTGAAAAATATAATTATATTATAACATACCTATTACAATGATATGTCGGACAAAATTTTGATTGAGTTTGAATGTACCCGAGAAGGAATTCACACATTACATAATAATATTATACGTCTCGAACTCCTCGTTTGAAATTTGCTGACAGATCCTTTATCTCTCTCATCACCTGTCCACGGTCACGACACTGTCGTGACAACGTCGAATCTCGGAAAGATGCGATCGGTCCATCGCTATGTAGTGTTCAGCTGTTTTGCACACGATGCCTTCGCATATATATATATATATATATACGTTTTAATAGGTTCGATATACATAATATATTATACACAGTGTCAGTGTGTGTGTGTGTGTGTGTTAGGTGTGAGTACACATTTCTCGATCAATTTTTAAAAAATTGATCAGATAAGTAGTCATTATACACACACACACACACACACACGTGAGATTACGACAAAGTTTTCATGTTTTCCAGAAGCCCTTGTCACCGCGTGTAACTACGGCTACGTTGAAATCCGATCAAATATGTGCACACTACACTAAGCACGCACGCATAATAATTATCACAACCGCAATATATTACACTCGTACGTACAGTATAATATTATCTACTTAACGTGTTCGATCGTATCGCGACTGTTGACAATAATGTAAATATTATACGGTTTTAGCGATTTCAGATAGTTTAGTGTATATTACGATAATAACTGGGTACAGACACTTCGGTTATTTATTCGCATATATATATATATATTTTTTTTTTTCTAGGACTCTGTTCGTTTGACCGAAGAACGCCTAAATACCTATAGATATACAATATCAATGCGATTTCGCTTAAACGTGCAAATCGGTAATAATATATTATTATGTGTTCAGCGGGTCACGTGGGTTAAATAAATACCGCGCCCATATTAAATCATCTCTTTTACATTATTTCGACAATGACGGGATGTGGTACGTTATAAGGTAAAACCGACTATGGGAAATTTAAAAGAATGCGATTCAAAATTTGTTAACTGCGTTTTATTTTTGAGTAACTTTTTTTGTTAATTTTCGACTTTATATTGTTTATTTGTATTGTTCAAAAAACGGACTAAAAGTATTCTTGGAAAATGTTTACCCTACGCTATAGGGGATAGGTATTTTTAATTCGCTCGACTCCTGATGAAGTTTTAAAGAATAATATTATCTCATTTTCTGCTCATGACTTTGAATATTTTTATCTTTATCACACTAATACACTTTCCTCGAGAAGAACCATAAGAAGTTTAAAATTTTCAAGAAGGAATTTAAAAAATGAAGCTCTGTGTGAGTTGATAAATTTTTCGAACCACCTCAAGTTGGGTTATAAAAAAAATTGACTGAATTGAGTTTCAATAATTTTAAATTATCATGAATGAAAGTAGGCATTTAATTAAATTCTGTTACAAATTTCTAATAAAATAATAACCAAGTTCGGTAATACCTAAGCTAAAAGATTTAGGGTTACTCTTATAACTATCGTCAACCAAATTTGCCATAACAGCGATAATGACGTAAAAATTTAACTTATTTTCGCAGAAAAATAAATATATATAAACAATTTTTTTACATAAAAAGTCGATCTACACGTTTTTATAGAGTTTAATTTAATTTTAACAAATTTACCGAGTTGATACCAAGTAAATTTCTAACTCGTTGAGTTGAAAGTCGCTAAGAATGGCATCTCATAACTATTTAACTTTTGGCAATTTTTACTTCATTATAACTCGTAGTATCTGAGAATAAGTATAATCCTTTACTCTACATATTGCAAAATTGATTGATTTTTATTTATTTATTTATTGATTAAAATGCAGCAAAAAAAAAAAATGGAATGTGTTATTTAAATTTCATTCATTACACGTCTGAAGTCAAATAATTGTTCAGTTTAAATATCATACCCGAAGAATAGCAAGTTTTAATTTGGTATTCACAATACGTATACACGGTACACATAGTTTAATGATGCGATCATATATTTTGACTACAATTATTGTTGGGAAATTAGGTCATTACGTATTTAGCACAGTATTTAGAACAGTTGCGTATAGCAGATTTTACAAGTGGTAATTATAGGTCTTATATAAACGAAATTTTCGATCACAAATCATTATGCATAATATACGATTAAAATCCGACTGAAAATTTAATCATTTATCACTTTTGAACCATTGCGAATAATTTTTTAGTAAAAAAATGAAAAAGCTAGTGTTTTTACCTTGATTTTTGTATATTTTTTTTATTTATTTTTTTTTTTTCTGTGAACATTTTTTCGTATGGAAATACTTGTCCAAAAGTCTCAATCAACAACATTTTGAAACTGGATTTGCCTCTAGCTCGTACTATAGAGAGGTCATTTTTTGAATTTCTCAATTCTTTATTTTTCAAGGGGAGGGGGACTACCCAAAATTTAACAAAAAAGATTCAGATACCATCATATTTTGATTCAAACTTTAGAAATATGAGAAATATTTTAGTGCGAAAAAATTTTGAAATTGTGAAAAAAAAAATTTGGACATTTTTCTAAACACATTAAATAAACGACAAATGCTAAATATTCAAAAAATAAATAACAAAACAAAACAATGATCTATAAAAACGTAATATTATGATATGTACATAAACGTTAATAATATTGTGATTTGTACAAATCGTTAATGAATGAGACAATACCGTAGTATCAACATAAGTTTTAATCTTCAGATTGTTTAACACTAATTCACATTTTTGAGAGTGGTTAAACCAAAGTATCGATGTAGACATTGCTCTAAAATTATTATGCAGCATAGTTAGTATTAGAAAGTTTCAATTTGTCAAAAAACGATTGGAATGGAAAACAGATAACATGACAGAAAGTAGTAAACGTTATTATCGAAATTATTTGAATAAAGAAAATTTCGTTTTACTGTATATTATATTAATTATTATAAAATAATAACTAAATACAACGATAAAAAAAAAAAAAAAAAAATATTTAAAAAAAGAAAAGACATACCTACATTGGTTACTTTGCTCTATGGGATACTCTAATTTTGTAAGTTATGTTGAATTTTAAAGGAACAATAAATTATTTATTCAATAAAATTGTTTGGATCAGAGCTTCAGTTAATCATACAGAGAAAATAATTATCAGATCTAATTATTTTCAAAAAATGTTTAACAGAATAATTCATGTTCATATCATTATAAATTATATATTACGATAATAGAATTAAAAATCTTTTTTTTTGGAAGGGGGGGTTATTTTGAGGTATAACCTTAACTTTAAATGCTTGTACAAATTATTATTATAAAGCAAATTCAAACTTGAACAGAAAAAATTAAGAATATATTACAAATAACATTAAATAGGTATGTATATTATTTTTATTGATTTGAAATTAGGAATTAAGAATTGAATTGAGAATCAAACTTTTACAATTTTCTTTAAGATCAGCCAATTTTGAATCACTACAGCAGTAAATTTATTAAAATTAGATAAAATTGATAATTTTTACAAATAATTAAATCGACTTGGTTCACATACCTAATATTGTTGAACATACTCCAATATAAAACTGGTAATAATAGTGATGTAAAGCTCAAAATCGTATAATTGAAAAAACGATTTTTATTTTCTTTAAAATTCAACACATCCATCACGAGTGGGATACTCGGGCAGGATGTCTGAGCAGTGAAAAACACCCAAGGTAAAGATATAAATCTTTTTTTTTTTTTTTAATTTTTAATTTCATCGCCGGATTCTAATGTCGTGTACAATTCACCGCGGGGACGATAAATTTATCGTTTGGAGACACAAGTGAGCATAACATCTTATTTTACCAGGCGTATAATAATGGTGATGGAAATAAGCGTTACGTTTTCCGTCCAACTGCGTGCGTATCCGTTGAGACGACAAAATAGCTACCCAATAAAAACTCCGTTAATCACGACCGGTTCAAATGATACATTTCTCTCATTGAATCGCATTGAAATATTTCATTAGTTTCGTTTCGTTCGTAAGGTAATAATAATAATAATAATAATTTATAGCAAATAGTATATTATTTTATTCTCGGCAATTTTAATTGATGTCCGCACGGGATTGTTGCTTTTTTTCTTTTCTTCCACTCCGATAAGTCTGTCGCGTACATTGCACGTAGTATTTTGACTTTAGGTTCGTACTTTTCCCTTCGCGATTTGCATACTATTCGAGTATATACATAATAATATTATATTGTGTTGTTACAGTAGGATGAACCGACTTTCCATTGCGTGCGTGCGTATATATAACTTAGTGTCGCTGCAATAACACCGACGGACGAACAAACAATGAGCGAGTATTATTATATTATATTTATGAGTATAAAATATAAGTCTCGGAATTCAATAGTGTTATTATTATTTCTAGAAACTGGTTTCGATCTTGGAACGTAAATAATAATAATATTCGAGTATTAATTTACGATATTGCGCTTTCAAACGCGACCACGTCTGAAAACGCGTAGTTAATATCGACATATTTTATTTATTTACTTACACGAGTCCAATTAGGTACATAATATTATACTATGCATTGGGGAGTGTCGAACTGCCGAATAAAAATAATTAAACGTATTTTTTAATGTACATTGCGTCCAGAATATTTTTTGGGATACAGTGTCCCGTGAATTTTCTAGATTTATGTAGACTGCATCCTATAAAATGCCAAAGTTTTCATTTTCAATTTATTTTTGCTTTTTATATGCAATTAAAACTTAATGGTGCATTTTTTTGTACATTGCATATTTTTCACTACTCTTTTTCGTGCAAAAACACTGTTTTGCGCACAAATTACTCATATCTTCATAGTAGACAGTTTCTACGTCTATTTTCGCACTTGTCACCACGTTCCTTTGGAGCCTTCACTTCGCTCCGCCCAATCTATATACGTATCTCGACTTGCTGCCCAACGTGGAGACTTTCGATTTGATAATCGGTAATGATCGATGACGTCTTAAGTAATCAAAGACATGGTATATAAAATTTCACCACGTTATGTCGATATAAACTACGAGTCTAATCGATCATGGACTGCGACTACGTGTGTACTTAACAAACAAGGGCCGCAACTAGCACCATACCTCTTATTGTACCTTTGTTCGGGATGCAACCGATACAGAAAAATTATACGACTGATGCAGGACAACAGTCACAATAACAATTTTTAATTATAATAGAAGGTATTGAACAAAGAAATCGTTTTTCGCTGAGTAATACCATTGGATAAAATTTTGATTATTGGAGAGAAGAACATAAACTTTTGTGGAATACATTTTAGAAGATAAAATCATCTCTAACACATTAAAAATGTATTTTAAAGTTAACGAAACCTTATGAGTGAGAATCATAAAACTTTATGAAACAAAACAAAATATTGGGACTAAACTGGAATTTTGAAATTAAAATGTTTTTTTTTCGATTATAAAGAAAAACGATTACATTTATGTTGATAATTTAGTTACTATGTAAGATAATTTATGAATTTGGGTTTTCTTCCATATTACAACTACCTACACTATTATGAAATGCCTTCATAAAAGGTTGTTAAAGATGTTAAAGAATATTAAACGTGGTACACAAGAATTGATTGTAAATAGCTTATGTATGTTCTAATTTTTTAATTTTTGCATAGGATGTAAGCTATTATGAGGATCTTTTGTCTTATTTATTCATTACACGATTATTTGTTCTTAAAAGCTCTTATAGATCGATACAGTATCATTTTTCAACAATGGACATTGCATATCCTTTGTGTACTCGTAAAAAATAGTCACGTAATGTAAAAATTTTAATGCAATTAAATTAATTTAAAAAATTTCTCAGAAATTTCAAAAAGTAAAATCACAATATCTTAATGAAAAGTCCATTCATTGTTAATTTATAAATCATCCTAATCACTTTTCAAACACCGATTTACAGAAAAATTAAACAATCTATAATAATTATACGATTTTAACATACTTATTTTGTACTCGTATTTAATATGAACTGAGACAGAACTGAAAGTATCAAATTTGGAACTGGATGCCATAAATTATTAAGAACTAGAATCGGAACCACTTCCAATAAGCTTTAAAGGTTCCAATGCTAAATTTAAATAATTCGTTGACTTATTAACATAAATAATTTACACTCACTATGCGTGTTTTATTAAACATTTGACTAGCATATGATTAAATAATGTATTGTTTACGTATTTCAATAAGTGCTGTAAGCATATTGTTGAATTCGATTTATACGGTTTTTAAATTTCTAATTCCGACCGTCAGCGTTTCGTACAGTTCTTTTTTTAAAAACATTTTCTAGTCCCCCCTACATTTCATTTTATTCATAGGCGAACGCTCATGAATAGGTTATAAACAACCAAAAACATTTTTATAATTTCAAATGCGCTTTATGAATTAATCATAATAATATCGTGTTAAATGTATTATGCATTTAGCATTCATTTAAATTGCTAAACGATCCGAATGCTTTTCTAGTCGGAAAGAGGAAAATAAAATTTCTCTCCAACGGAAAAATAATAATGATAAATAGACGTATGTGAGAGAAGATGTGGAAAGAACGCAACTGTATAAGTTTCGAAGTTAATATTTTTGCTATATCATTGATGCGGACGCGAAAACATTACAAAGGCGAGTGATGGAATAAATAAAAAAAAAGAAGTTACAAAAAGATTAGCGCTTAGAAATCGCTTATACAGTGAATATATATATATATATATGAGAAAAATATTCCTGTGTGTGCGTATGCGTCTATTGTTATTGTGAACTATTGTTAACAGTAGAAAATGTCCGTTGCGAACGAGTTAATTACACTAATTAACTCGGTAAAAAGGACGCAATTTGTTTGCATGTGGATCCCACGATGGGATGGGCTTTGGCCTCGGCCGTCGTTAAATACTCGAAAAAATAATAACAATAACTAAAGGACTCTGACGAAATAATACGTTCCAGTCAGCCATTATTCGACAACAAATACAGCAAATACGTAGATATAATATATTTATGAGTTATTACGTCGTCATAACCGGTTATCATCTCTCTGTAAACTCTTCTTATCAATTTGTTTTATTTGTAAAGTTTTCAAAAACGAATGTAATAAATTGATTCATTTTAAAATATCAAAAAGAGAAAAGGTAAAAATAATATTTATTCATTAGCACAGAAATCAAATGAAACATATTTTTGTGCAATATTGAAGAATGTTGGCATTGGCCCCAAAATGCAAAACCTAGTTATGACAATTGTACATGTTTACATGAGTACATACTAGAAGTCATGTAATCCTCAAAAATGTAAGCAAACCAAAATCGGACCCTAGATACCACTGATTGAAAAAAAGTCTTTATAAGAAATTGTTGTTTTTTAACTACATATAATCAATGACTTATATTGTTTATTATGATGTTATTGTACTCCAGACCAATTCATTAACCCTTACCAGTTCTTTTTCACATGTTCACATGTCAAAAATTGTATAATTTAAATAAATATAGTAAAATGTGTTGTACTTCATTCCTCAGATTCGGTCAATCAGAATTGAGGTCAGGTCATGTCATTAGCAAATTAAAAAGCGCTCCACCTAGTTTCATGTAATCTGTGATAATAATATAATTTTATATAATATGTTATCTATACGGGGGGCAAATGGTCACCTTTATAATAAAATATATTTTGCTATACAAATGTATTGTTTTAAAAATGTTATGTATACAGTATAATAATCATTATCTAAAATATCAGTGCATAGTTTTTCGGTAAATATCTATTTTCGAAAATACACTTACTGATTACTTGTGTTTTATAAGATATACAAGATTTTACCATTTTCTTCTGGATTGTCGTGCGTCGAGATTTCTAGAATCATTCATCGTCATAATATAATAATATTTAATCCCGCGTACTTTTTAATATAAAAATATCAATTATATTATATTAAAAAATATTATTTTTTGACAAAGATTTGACGCCGGAAGCGCGGATTCACCCATTTTTACCCACCCAAAATGTGCCACTGTAATTACGTAAACGTATTTCCAATGGATATTTATGTAGTTCCCCCCTCCCCCGTAAGTATATTTTTAAATCACATAAAATCTAAGAATGAATAAATTACCTATTCTATACAGGTATTGTGTATACGTATATGTAAATCGGAGACTGGGGGATTTTTATTTTATTTTAGATTTTGAACGAAGTGAAGAAGCTGGTGTTTTTACAATGATGTTAATTTATTTTATTTTTTTTCTGTGTACAACTTTTCGTATGGAAATACTTGAACAAAAGTTTCGACCAATAACTTTTTGAAACTGGATTTGCCTGTAGATTGTACTTTAGAGAGGTCATTTTTTGAAATTCTCAATTCTTCATTTTTTTTTTTTTTTTTTTTGAAAAAACTACACAAAATTTGACAAAAACGACTCGG
>JAIPRM010005880.1:0-19705 GCA_025469315.1 Stegophylla sp. TES_Ste_2020 | reverse complement strand
TAATACGTTTTGAAAACTTTTAAATTGGTCATATTTATTTTTTATTTTTAAAAAAAAAAAAAAAAAAAAAAAAAAAAAAAAACACTGCTTTTTTTCTGATAAATAATATAGCACGTGCAATATTATTGCAATAATATCGCATAGTGTAATATTTCCACACAAAACTAACCCAATAATCCGGAGAACCGTCAAAGTCGTTGAATACATTTCATTTTATTATATTGCAGTCGTTATCCACAACAATACAAATGCGGTTTATCTTCCGCATGGAACTCATGAAATATAAAATGCTTAAATTAAATATAAAAATTATTTGAATACAAAATTGCGTTTTTGCTTTGAGCTAAGCGACGATTTCGCGTTGAATGCGTCTTGAAAAAATAAAAACAAAAGTTCGTTGCCTGGGAAACGCGTGCGACAGAAATTTCTCGCGCCGAAAACGTGGAAACATATTGCAAGTAAATAACACGTTTATATTTTGTTCCATTAAGTTTTTGATCTGCAGTATCTACGTATATTTTTTTGAAAATTTTAATCGAGCAAACCTCGAATTAAGTTTCGGTTGTCAATTTATCGCAGAAATCCGAGTCGCAAAAATTATACATTTTATATCGAGAAAGTAAAATCAAACGTAATGTTTACAAAATTTTTAATTTTTTGGCAGAGAAAAAGCTACACTCGAATAAAGTTCGAGACTTGGTTTTTTGTACAGATAATTTGTTTTCATAGTCATTTGAGTTTTCATAAAAAAAAAAAAAGAAGAAATTTCTACTTTCAAAACACGCATTGTTTTCAGTGTCGGAATTTATCTAGATAAATAATAGCAAATTATCTAAATAATAATCATCTAAGACGAAGATTCTATTTATCTAAATATATTTATCAGGATAAATTTGTCGTTAAAATTACATATTTTATTTCGAAATTGATTAGTAAATAATAATAATAATAATAATAATAATAAACATCATTGTAAAAACACTAGCTTTTATGTTTCGCTCAGAATCTAAAATTACGTCGACACGTAGAGGACGACGAACGAGTATATTCGGTAATATGTAAAAAAAAAAAAAAAAAAAAACCCCGAACGTGGGTGCAACGTTTCGAAACGCTTTTTTCCGCACAATTCTTGCACGCGAGCGTAATAATTATACGGGTTGGGTCCGGACGACCAACGATGACGATGAGCGATCTCTTAGTCATATTTTCTCCGTTTTACGTCTGCCGCGGCCATATTATAATACAACACGGTCATCTCGGGGGCAGTGATCTAACCACTCGCGGTTATCTGTCGACCGTGGAGTCGGTGGAATATTAATTAAACGAGTACGTCAACAGACGCTCCTCTCGTGACCGATTTTCGATTCTGAACGAAGTAAAGAAGTTTACAATGATTTTTATTTATTTTATTTTTTTTTTTCTGCGAACACTTTTTCGTATAGATCTACTTGTTTAAAAGTCTCGATCGGTTACTTTTTGAAACCGGATTTGCCTCTAGACTGTATACTTTAGAGAGGTAATTTTTTGAATTTCTCAATTATTCAATTTTTTTTTTTTTTTTTTTTTTTTGGAAAAAACTACGCCAAAAATCGATAAAAAAAAGGCTCGGAAACAATTATTTTTCGATCCAAACTTTATCAAAATTTAAACATAGATAGACAATAATGTAAGAAAGATTTTGGCACAAGAAAATTTTGAAAACGTGAAAAAAAAATTTTGGACACTTTTCTAACATTTTTTTCTTTATTGATTAGATTTTTTTTAAAAAAAAGTAAAGTTAGGTAAAGGCAAGAAAGCCGGATATACTTCGCACCACGGATATTCTTCGCTCTTCGGGTCAAATACTCTTGGTATGTGTGTTGAAAATGACGACCATAACTGATCTTTATATTATTTACTTCTTTCGTTCGGAATCGTCTTATTGAAGAAATCATTTATCATTTGTTTAAAATTATACATACCTTTCAAGGGTATCTGACCCTAGGAGCAAAGAATATTCGTGGTTCGAAGTATGTTCGGCTTTCTTGTGTATATTTTACTACTTTATTTTTCAAGTTCTCAGTCAACTGTGGAATATAAAATTGGCTGAGTAAAAAATACATTTTTGTTTTTTTTTTTTTTTATTAAAATAACAAACATTACAATTTTGAAGTACAATTGACTCGAAAAACTGAAGCTCCGTTCAGAATCTTTTTTTTTTTTATTTTATTCAATACGCCCGCCAAGAGCATCCCATCATAGGATTTAAAAAAATTCACGATACGTCATGATTCATGATGTATGGTCGGTTTCTTGAGTTAAAGTTAACAACAAAGAGGAATGTATGATTATTACAAGTTAAGTACAAGTTGACCGAGTTCCAGTCCTGACAATATGAGTGCACTTACATTAAAATAATTATTATAATATTGTTATATTTTAATGTATTAATGGTTAAATTGATTTTATAATTATATTGTTATTATAAAATCAATTAATTAAAAATCGAATAATTGTTTTTGAAGTGAACTGGACGGGGTAAATCGGAAGAACAGTGACGAGACCCGTAGACCACTATGAGAATTGTTGCCGGTTAGAGCGAAGAATGCCCATCGTGGTGTTAAGTATACCGTTTTTTTCTATCTTTATTATCTTATTGTAATTATTATTTTGATGAAGAATGACTTGTTGCAGAACCACTGCGGGCGTAGGATTTCGTCGCGGTCGTAACCGGTGTGAGGGGGAGGGGGGAATCCGGAGATTCCGGGAGACTTTAACTACCGCTCAACAACACCACGTCCAAGTGTAGACAAAACGTGCGGATAACGCATAGAAATGATCCTCCGTGGATGATTTCGTTCGTCAAGCTGCGAACTGCGAGCGATAAACAATTATTATTGTATAGTAGCTACGCCATTAATAATAATTATTATTATTGTTAATCGTCGTAATAAAACGAATTTCCTGTGAAAATCACGCAAGAACGACGCGGCGATTTCGCACGGGTTGACCCCGATAGGGAAGCGTCGGAATCCATTAAAAAAAAATAATAATAATACATTTAATGTTTATTAAAATATTTATGCGTCAAATTCGGCCGACTAACACTCAATGAGATTCGAATTAGTTTTTATGTCTTTCGAAAATAATAAAATTTGTTAATTTCATAGGATAAAATTTTCTTAGTCTCTAACTTGTTTTGGGAGTAAAAAGTTCTGTAACGATGTGCAGTTAGTATGTGATGTTTCGAGTAAAAATTACCTACTCGTGGTCTTAGGTGTTCAAAGAATTAATTTGGTAATACTTTACTTTATTTTACTCATTTTTATCCAATAAATAAAGAAAAGGGAAGAAAAAGGTAATTTTATTAAAAAAAAAAAAAAAACTAATGAGAAAAAGTTCATAATTTTCTTCCCCTAAAATGTTTCTTATGTTATTGTTCATCTATGTTTGAATTCTCATTTAGTTTGGATTAAATTAAACATAGTTCCCATTTTTTTTTGTTTTTTTTATTTGTCAAATTTTGGATAGTTTTTTTCCAAATTTTGAAAAAAAGATCGTGAATTTTGAAAAATGGTCTCTTTAAAGTACCGTCTAAAGGCAAATCCTATTTTAAAAGTTAGTTGGTTGAAACTTTTGGACTAGTATTTCAATACGAGAACGTGTATATTAAAAAAAAAAATTCAAATTCAAATAAGCCGGACATACTTCGCACGATGGCCACGATGGGAGTTCTTCACACGACGGGTGGGATTCTCTTGATGGATTTATTGAATTCTAAAGAAACGATAAATCATTTTTTCAATAAAACGATTCTGAACGAGGGAAGTTAATAATATAAAAAAATAAATGAGAAAAAAATGTTAGAAAAATTTCCAAAATTTCTTTTTCACATTTTCAAAATTTTCTTGTGCCAAAATCTTTCTTATATAATTTTCTATCTATGATTAAATTTTCATATAGTTTGGATCAAAAAATGATGGTTTCCGAATCGTTTTTGTCAAATGTTGGGTAGTTTTTTCCAAAAAAAAAAAAAAAAAAAATTGAAGAATTGAGAAATTCAAAAAACGACCTCTCTAAAGTACAATCTAGAGGCGAATTCGGTTTCAAAAAGTTAGTGATCGAAACTTTTGGACAAGTATTTCTATACGAAAAGTTGTACACAGGAAAAATAAAAAATAAACATCACGGAAAAAAAACACTAGCTTCTTCGCTACGCTCGGGGTCTAAAGCAACTATTCACGCTTACTACCGTTAACCGATCGGTGACTGTATAGTGTCGTATTAATTTTACGGCGATATTCTTTTCACGGGCCACACGGTAATCGTGAATTACACGGGCATTGCTTATTTTTATGGCTTTTTATATAATATATATATTATATAGTTCAGTTTCGACTGTACTTGTATTTCATCCCCTTCTGCGCTAGTATTGATTCGACATCATTATTTACACCGTTCTCGCGGCCACCGACTTGGCAATCGCCGACCTGAATTATTTATTCGGGCTACGCGTAGCGTTTGACAAAAAAATAAAAATAATTGTATAAATTTCTGTGAAGAGGAAAATAGGGGTGAAATTTTAGAAAGGAGAATGGGGAGGCATCATTGGCGGCTCTATAGGATTTCAGAGGCTACATAATAATGGATATCATCACCATCCCCGACGAAATAAGTATATTAACTGAATTTTTACAATTTTTCAGAAGAGTCAATTAAAAGTTTTTTTGTAACGGTTGTTTTTTTTTTTATATATATATATATTTTCACTGTAGGAATATAAAAACTGTAAATTAGTTAATTATTTTCATAATTGATTATTAATTTATAATAATATTAATATCGCCTTTTTCGCAAAAATTAAAATAATTGTGGTCTTTGGTGATCAATACAGAAATAATAATTTCTAACATCTTTGATTAAAATTAAAGTAGCTGCCCTATTCGTGAGAACATAGAGAAACCTGCGTTCTATTAAAATATACGATAACCGGTAAAATGTTAAAAGTGGTAGTTACTGGCTTATTCGTTGGGGTGGTTAATTAATGTAAAACGGATCATAATGTATCTCGTGTAAACAGTATAATAATATGGGGAAATATACCAACAGTTTGACAAAAATCGCATATTTTTTAACAAGCACTGTGTAAAACTCCAACGTTATGGCGTTCGAGTTAATTCATTTTACGTTCAACAATGCACATTACATCAGCAGCTGTTCCCGATTCATTCGAGAGAAGAGTATTAATATTTTCGAAGTCATGACGCGAACGGTTATCGTGACAAAGAAGTCATGACAGTTGAAAAAAAAAAAACAAAACAAAAAAAATACTCTTAAACCGTGTGACTTCATTGTCGAACGACGTCCTATGAAATGTAGATATTTCATATCCTTTGAATTCGACAAAAACTAACCCAAGGGATATTGTGGAGGAAACAATTAATACACCTCGTTTCTTCCATGAATTTTATATTCTATGATTCAAACATTTAACGTTCAAAACAAATAAATTACAGGTGCGAGGTTACTAAAAAAACATAATTTTTAAACTATGTATTTTTTTTTTTCTTCGTGAATTGACACACTGAAACGTCCCAACCGGTGTCTTCTCTCCCTCTCTCTCAGCAATAAGTCACGGGAAGTCATACAAGTCATATTTTTTTCTTCCTGGACCCCCTTATTTGCTTTCCTGATTAATTGTATTATGGCCCAAAGCGCAGTCCCCACATCCCCATTCATATTATAATTTATTTTTTAATTACATATTACGTATTACACAAAAGTTAAGATTTATAATTGCATAATTATTATTATACTCATAATTTATGCTTCGAAACAGTGTAAACTGTTTTACAATAATTACTAACGAGTATTTAAAATAAAAATGACAAATTTTTCGACATACCTATATTTTATTTATTTATAAATTAATTCGCTTCACTCAGAATGTAAAACTACATCGACGTGTTTCTACAGTATATACGAAAATTATTACAAAATATAGAATATATTTTGAAATAATATTTTCAAGACATATTATAATCACTGCAGGTTTAAATAATTTAAAAATTACGGACCACTTGACTACATGATGTAAGTAACGTTAACTTCACATAAAAAATTCAATATGAGATTTTTCTAACCGGAGTATTTCGAATGGAGGGGATATTTTGAAAGTGGGATATTTTGAACGGGGATATTTTTTGAGTGAAATTAATTACGTTCACATCGCCGCCGCCGTCGACGACCATAAAAAGACCGCGTGACGAGAGACAGTAAGTTATGCGAATATAATAATTTTCTATCACGCCCGGACGACGGTGGTGGTGTCGAAGGTTCGATTCGACGAAGAATTATTCATGCAATATAATAATATTACAATCGTCGCGCACGTAAAACGATAATCGCGCGTGTCGTAGTCGGACACGTTATACCGCAGTTCGCGTGCGCGTGCGACTAAACGGTTTTATGTGTCGGTTTTGCATAAAATAATGTTATTATCATAACATACAGGATGTCCCCGGTACGATTTGACAATTATTATACCTACTATAATGTATGACGACTATCGTTCTGTTAATCGTTTTAAATTATATTGTACTTAATGCGTGGAAAACGAACGGCTTGGTGAGATTTTTTACCATACCAAAGGTCTCAATATTGAATTTTCGTTATTTAAATTTGAGTTTTACCATTGTAAACAGTGACCATCTGCTCATATCTAATTGAGAATATATTTAGTGAGAAAATTCAAGGTTTAACAACGTAGCATAATATGGATTTGACGAGAAAAAGAAAATTGTAAATTGAAAAACTCAAAAAATAACCTCTGTAATATAGAGGAAAATTCGGTTTTAAAAAGTTACTAATGCAGACTTTTAAACAAGTATTTCCACACGAAAAAGTGTACACAAGAAAAAATAAATGAAAACATCATTGTAAAAATAATAGCATCTTCGTTTCTCTCAGAATCTCAGATATGCGATCGATAATATTTCAAACCTCTACTGTAACGGTTCCTAATAGGGGAGATTCTCCAAGAGGGTAATTAATGTACTTCACAAGGGATAATAAAATATTGATAATTTTTTTTTGTTAATTTTGTTAAAACAATATATTTTCAATTCACTTATATTATTTAATTAGTGTTTATATTTTATATTAACAATTTATTCTTATATATAATATTATTAATAAGAATCTACTTATGTTGATGTACATTTGATTTTTAAAATAAAGAGAGTTAAAAAAATGAAATAAAATAATTTTATATAACGTACGAGTACCAATAAATATTTTGTATAATTTATTTGTATGGCTATGAAAATAAAAATTCTATGTCTAATTTAAAGGGTATAACATTTTTGAAAACTTACACAAGGGGAGAGCAGAATGAAAAAGAATCAAATCAACTGCCTTATTATATGTATATTGTGTGCTGTGATTTTACCATTTTCCCGACTAGCGATCAACTATAAACACCGGTGTTTAGACGAACGTCTCCGGACGTTCGGTTAAATGGCTCGGAATTTGATAAAACACCCGATTCGACTGTAATATATTATATGTCGTGTACTTACGGAAAAAAAGTATACGTTTATATAGTTTTTGTATGCCGCTGATCCCGTGTTTTGAGCACGGTTCGGTTAACGGGTTCAGCCCTTATTTAGCCCCAATCGAGGGTTGTTTCATAGAGGGTGAGCTGCATCATCCCCGAATTGACCTTTTTTTTGTTTTTCGTCTGGTAAAAATAATTATAATATTGTTTGCGATAGTTTTCTCGTCTGACAGAGATTCAAAAAGCCGGATATATATGGGCGTATTCGCCGCACCGGTGGGATGATTTTGGTGGGTGTATTGAATTATAAAGAAACGATAAATAATTTTTTCAATCGAACGATTCCGAGTGGAACTTCAATAATAACTTTCATTTTGCATAACAATAATGTTGTCTTCCATATTTCAATAACTGCAGAGTAATATTCATGTTCATTTTATTATTGATTTATTTATGTGAGAAGAAAAAGCTAAAAAATATACATTATTGTAAATTCACAAGCTTCTTCACTTTAATGGCCTCTCAGAATTTAAAATTAACTTTTTAAAATTATTCTAGTTAAATAATTCCACTCTTAAGTCAATAATTATTACGGTAACTAGAGCACATATTAAATTTGTATATTTATACATTAGTCATTTTTTTTTTTTTTTTTTTATATTTTCAACATTTTCTTACGCCAAAATATTTCTCATATAATTGTTTATTTATAATTAAATTTCCAAACAAGTTTGGATTAAAACAATATAAAGTAATTTTTAGTACATTTTAAGTAGTTTTTCTTAAATTCTGAGAAAACTATTTAAAATTTCGGAAAAACTACTCCTCAAAAGTATCAGTTAGAAGTGAATTGTAATTCAAAACATTAAGACTCGAATTTTTTCGGACAAGTATTTTCACAAGGAAAAGTGTTTAAAAAAAAAAAAAATAATAATAATAAACATCAATGTAAAAACACTAGCTTCTTCATTCCACCCAGAATGTAAAAGTCATGTATTAACAAATTTCTCGATTTTATTTGGGTACCACTTTGCACCATTATAGGATAGTAAGGATGAATAATGTATAGTATATTTATAATTTAATTTGAAAGTAATAAGCAATCATCTAAAATATCAAAACATTATTTTGAAACTTGTATATTCATACACTAAAAATTTAAATTATCTAATGCAACGAAATTCTACACACACACATATATATATTTTAATAATATTGGATCTAATTTCATTTATTTACCAATGTCAATACATACTTTCAACCTTAGTAAATCGTAATGGATGAAAAAACAAAATACTGGAAAATTAAGGACACGAATAATAGATATCATGTGAAAAATAAGGAAAAATGTTTTAAAATGTTTTTTCACATTAATGTTTTTCATGTGAGAATCTTTTTTTAGAACCGTCGACGTTTTTACTGAGATTTTCATTGTCAAAATTTACAATTGATACATCGATGATAAACGTATTTCGGTCCATCCTTAGCCCGAACACGGTTGTGCCCCCGGAAGGACGTGTAGAACTGCAAAAAGTGTTATTTTACATTATTGTTTTCTACTCATTTGTCGCGAGACGGAAATCAAATAAGACATTATTTTTTTACGATTCCAAAACGAAATCGCGTTTTCGCGAAATACGAACTCGCACGCACGCGATTGGTCGTTGAAAAACGGGGAAGGGGTGGCGAAAAACGTTACGGTTATCCGTTTTCCCGAGACGTCGACGCGGGGGGGGGAAAGACTGTAAATCAAATTCGAAAGCCTAAGACGATGGTATAGCACACCCTCTCCCCCCAATCTCTGTACGTTTTATGATAATACTGCGCGTCTCTCGCAATCCTCTTACTGGAAGACGTTTCGC
Organism: Stegophylla sp. TES_Ste_2020; assembly: GCA_025469315.1. Lineage (NCBI taxonomy): Eukaryota > Metazoa > Arthropoda > Insecta > Hemiptera > Aphididae > Stegophylla > Stegophylla sp. TES_Ste_2020. Next base: position 10,306 of record JAIPRM010005880.1, on the reverse strand, counting down.
GATAAATTCTGCGCTCCGGTAGATACTGACGACAATCCACGCGCGTATCGACTCGTACGCGCATTCTCTATTTAAATCTAAAGACCGTATCTCCCGAGAAATATCCTCAGAGCGAATCCTGTATCCTTTGCTGTCGATTCTTGTCGAGTGCTCTTATAAATTTATACGTTTTTCCCCTCTCTCGGGGCGGTCGCGGGGGGAACACGTACATCGCAGCTGCGGTGACCAGCGTGACGAGCAATGATAACCGAATAATATTATCTACATATAAAGATAAAATTGAACATATTTTTTGTCTAGATATTTCTTTGAAGATACGGTATACGTAAAAGATCACTACGGTTTATCTATAGTTAAAAATAAAAAGATAGTAGTATTTTTTTTTTTTTTTTTTTTTAATTTTGATTGATAGCTGAAAAATTCAACACTATACCAGCAGAATCGCATAAAATAAAGAAGTTGTATTGCAAAAATGTTAATGCTACTGGATAATTCATTAAAATTTTTAAAATATGCGTCGGAGACACAATTAAGATTAAGTGCGTCAACCTAAGAAATCTGTCCAAAATTGACAAAAATTACTTGGAAACTGTCTTTTTTTTATAACAAACATTCTAAACATTATGAAAATTGAAATATAAATAGAAAACAATACGAGAAATTTATGTACACTAAAAATCCACTTGAAATCTTTTTATTGTGGAAATGATTTATAATTTCTTTAAAATTTAAAGCGCCCACCAAATCTCACCCGAGGTGCGAAGAATATACACAATACGGTACGAACAAGTGCGTCCGATGTTTTGTCCTTTTACTATGGATTCATAATTTAAGACTTACGTCGCACTAAATATACTGATCAATAAACATAATCGTGTCGTTTCTCGTGACTCGTATAATAATACCCATTAAAACTTATACGATTATGACAGTCGTAAACGACGACGCGATGGAAACGACGTTAAAAAAAAAAAAAAAAAATCCAATCGTACTCGGACCGTGTATATAACTCGTCGTCGGTTATTTATTTCACTCGTTTTTCACTCGATTGCGACTCGCACGACGTAATTAATTTAATTATGCGCGTACGCGCGACCGGATATGCAAATGACCCGAGGCCGAGTTAATTCCTGATCTCGGTCGACTCTACGTGATAATAATATGTCAATGCTGTCGCGATTAGAATGTCGACTTTACACGATACCGATTAGTGAATATTATCAGTAGAGCCCCGGAACTTTATGACCTAAAAATATGTAAAAATGTACAAAAAAAAAAAAAATCATAAAATGACATAAAAAATGTTAAAAAATGACATTAAAAATAAATAAATTTTACAATTTTTAAACTCGAAAAAAAAATATTAATCAATCAATCTAGTGAAATTTCTTTTTTGTCGAAATTATTGAAGTACTACAGTAAAAATAACATTAAACGTTTATGTTTTATCTTTTATAAACTTGAAAAAAAAAAAAAAAAATGTAAACACTCTTGAGGATTCTACAAATTCTAGAAATGTAGAATTCTTACTTTTCTTAAAATTTTGTATTTTGTCTACTCTGTAACAAGAAAAAAAAAATAATATCATGCCTACTAATTATATTTGCAAATAAATGAACAAAATGTAGAAAAATGAAAAAAAATGCGAAATAAAAATCGTGCCATTAGATTCTGTATTTCATGAATCAAATTTATGTAGAGACGAGCAACACGTTAGAACAAAAGAAAAAAAGATGCGAATGCATCAAGTTCCAGGCCCTAATTATCAGCGTTCACGAGTGTACGTCGTGTGAGTGATAACGCTGTCATGCGAAATAAACATAATATTTTGTTTTAATTAAATCTGGGGGGGGGAACCAAAACGAGTACGTTTAATCGCGCGGAAATAAACTTTCGGACGGCCGAGTTATTCGTAATAATGATATTATCACTTTCTTTAATTATTTTAATCCGTTTCGGTATTTACTTTTCACTTGAATCCGAAAACAACAAAGAGGTTCGCATCTTTGTGTCACGCACCCTGTGCGTTGTTACCGAAAGATTATCTAGATAAAATAATAGATAACTCATTGATCAAAATTAATCTAGTTTAGATAAAAGATAACCCCCCTTTATCTAGATAAAAAAAAAAAAAAAAAAAAAACGGAGAGCTATAAAAAGTTTACACGACTTAAAAACATGCGCGATTTTGTAAAATGGCAATTTCACTATAAATTAAAAATTTTTAAGTAACTGATTATGATTCAATTGCTTTCATAAATACTCTTTATATAATATCATCCGACTCATATATATCTAAATTAATATTAAATAAAAAATGAAATTATTGGTTTTAATATTGTTAAAATACGAGTAAATATAAGCGTGATTGAAAATATTTAAACACACGAAACATCGTATTACTAAATAAATATACGTCTCGAATAAAAATATTTATTTGAATATTCAGTTTTCAAGGTACAAAGAATTACATTTTGATATTTAAAACGCAGAGGCTAAAGAATCAGGGGGTGAAAATGCTCGGCCCGGTTTTTTTATCAAAGACCCACCCCCCTCCCCCGACGCACCCAAGTTGGTCCATGGTAAAACTTCCGCTTTAATATCGGTTTTCACGTTAGTTTTTTTTTGAATTTGAATACGAAAAGTCATTGAATCTTTGTTATTTTGCACTGACAATATTTGAAACCGAGAAGATTTGATTTTAGATAAAATTGATAAATGTTAAATCGATATCGATTTAAGAAACTAGAAAAATAATATAGAATCAGTTAATCTTGATAAAATGTTATACAATCTGATATGACTGGAAATGAAATCTGGAACAGATAAATAAATAATAAAAAAAAAAAAAAAACAGATATACTTCGCACCATGTGTATTCTTCATTTTTCGCGTGAGACCTAGTGGGTATGTTTGCGAATAATTTTTATTAATTTTTCATAATAATGATAATATTATTAGCACGTCAATCGGTGTTAATATGACTTATAAAATTATTCGCAAGCCTCCCCACCACCGAGTCTCACGTCTAAGCGTAACATTATAGTTTACACGTGCTGACGCGAGCCAGTAATATTATGATAATATTTATTTATTAATTTATTTATTTAATAATACGCGTCATACAGCTTTTAAATACAAATTTTAAATTTTAAATATTGTTTACATTAAAAAATGACAATGTATGATTTACAGTATTCGAATAATTGACGAAAATGAAGAATAAAATAAAAACGTATAAAAAAAGAGAAGGATTGGTTGTGGTGCGTGTGATAGGGCGTACATACCGTCACCGCGTCGAATTATTATTGTGAAATATTTCGTACATCGTAAAATGTTTGTATTAAAATCCGTGACGTCGATTGAACGATTTTTTCCGAATTATGCGTCAAACTTGAATGTATTATATTATGCAGGCGAATCGATGTACGTACCTGAGCCCGGGGTCCAGCGCAGAGATCGTTCTGCACTCGGGACGCCCGAAGACGTGAGCGCAAAGAAAGCCTCGGAATTTATGTAACGTGATGATTTCATTAAATTCGAGGGAAAAAATTACAGCAGCTGACGGAAATGTGTCGTAATAATAGTGTTGAGTGGTTTTTTTTTTTTTTTTGATAGTTTTATCTAGATAAAAATGTATATCTTTTTATCTTATATAGATGAAAAAATAAAGTTGTGTGTCTTTTAATCTCATCTATTTAATAATAAAATGATTGCCCGAGATAAAATCATCTAGATAATAATTGTTCGAATTTTTTTCAAAGTTGTTTTAGTCAAATTTTTATAGAATTTTTTCCGAAATTTCAGATAGACTATTTGGAATTTCAACCAATCACGTCTTAGCACACTGTAATTACATTTAATTCTATTATAATATACTTATACTAAATTCTGATTCAACGAAATCTCTAAATTGGGAAAAAATAAATATAAAGAGTGTTTCAAAGAAAATAAATCATTATCGAGTACTTTAAATTGTGTTGACTTTTCAAAGTTATGGAAAATATTGGTTTTATAGTAACTTGAATATTCCGGAAAAAAAAAATCCCAAATTTTTGCATTTTTACGGCCAAAAATGGGGGTGAGCACGCTTAAAAAAATCACCCTGTATACATGAAAGTATTATTTTTATATATTTTTTAACCGAGACCTTATTAATTATTATCTAAACACTTTTTGAACGTAATAATAGATTTTTATTTCTAAAACCTTTTCGTGAAATTTCCCACTTACATCACTACCTGTGTACGTCGGGTAACTGGAAACGTATTATAATAATATTATGCATTATGCCCAAACAAATAATATTTTTTACTCTCCTTCTTTTGCAGCCGAGCAAAAAGGTGGGGCACGTCGGGCGACGGGCGTTATTAATTCGTCGGCGGAACGGATTAAAACAATTTATACACAATACAGGGTCGAAATATTGCCTAAGCGAATCATTCAAATTTGTTATTTATTCGAAACGTCTCGTCTTTTGAGCGTTCGTTTTCGACGGGCGTAAGTCGTTCATTGCAGAAGTCGATCCTGACCTGCGATTGTGCAGCGGAGAGACGAGTCCGCGCGTAATCGTCGATCGGAGTACACGAACGCTTAAAATATTATATAACAGTATAATGTGTGTGTGTGTGTGTGTGTGTGTGTGTACGCAGATGATTAATTTGCGTATCGTAATTTACGGCCTCGAGTAAATAATAATAATAATAATAATAATAACATCAGATAAAACGCGCGGTATAATAATAATAATAATAATAATTTTGAACGCACCACGCGAAATATATTATGCATAACCTAATAACATTCCGAATATTATATATCTGGATAAAACGACGTTATTAATAAGATTTATTAACCGCTCACATTGTTTTATTACGCGTCGTCGGTGCGCGTTTCGAGTTTCTTCTTTTTTCACTTCTCGTATGACGTATATTATTATTATTATTATTATTGCACTCGGTCCGAGAACGCCAAGTGAAAATCGAATATATTTTATTTGAATAATTATTATTACAATATTATCCAGTAACGGCGGTTCCACGACCGCGTGTATCATTACACCCGTTACGAGTGCGAAAAGAAAACCGAGTCGTCACTTCTGAAGTGTCGCATTTACGTATAATTGTTGTTCCCAGTGACACGACTAATGCAGGACCACATTATTTTTTAATTATTTATTTATTATTATTATTATTTTTTTTTTTTTCACTGATTGAATAATGTATCGATAGAAAAATGTTTCTTCACAGAATAATATTGTTGACGTTTCTAAACTCGTAAAGTGACATCTCATACAACAACAATTTTGTTATAGAGTAAAATCACAGAAGAAAAAATTCAATTCACTTACCTCATAATATGCGATATCGATCCAATTGTTTCGCTCTGGACGTCTTTGAATTTATAATCTATTGTTATCATTGCAGTATTTTCATAGGAGTTGTTTTTGAATTTTTAAGAGTAAAATCGCAAATTTCAGTCAATGATGGCAACATGCGGTTATTTTTAGATTTTGCGTTGAGTGTGTCTTTCTTGTATGTTAGAGTGACCATATTGTTTAAGAAAATAAAATACAGGACAAAAATACTTTTAAATAAATAAGTATTTATTACATATACATAATATATATTAAACGCATAAATACATTATTTTGAAAAACATAAAATAACATAATGAAACTAAATTGATACTTTTAAAAATTTATTCAAATCCTTTATTCATGCGTATTGTATACTTTACTTTCTAAAAAAAAAAAACTTGTTAATTCATTTTACGATTATAATTTATCTAATGGTATACAAAAGATTTCTAGATTCTTACATTATTTTATTCAATAATTTCATTTCAAAAATGACAAAAATTTCAATTCAACAGCAAGTAAAAAAAAGGGAATTATATGGGACAGACTTGAAATTACGGGACAAAAAGCGTCCTGAGAGAAGTTTGTAAGGACAACAGGACACAGAGCCGAAATAAAGGACAATCCAGGTATGGTCACCCTATTGTATATTGAGTGTTTTCACAATAATATTAATTTTTTATTTTTTTTTTTTTATGGAAATTCTTGTCCAACAATTTCGACCATCAACTTTTTATATCACATTTTGCCACTATCTGTAAAATATATAATAATATAATATTATCTATATTTTGACGTTCTTTTTTAGATTCTAAGTGGATCGAAGAAGTTCGTTTTTTTAATTTCTTTTGTGTAAACATGAAGTATTAAAATACTTGTCCAAAAGTTTCAAACACCAAATTTTGGATAAGAATTTGCTTCTAAATGATACTTTTAAGAAGTTATTTTTTGAAATTCTCAATAATTTTACCAAAACGTGGGTAAAACTACCAAAAATGTGACGAAAACGCCTTTTAAACTTTTTTTTTTCTATTCAAACATTATGCAAATTTAATTAGACAACAATATGAGTAATATTTTGATGTAAGAAAACGTTTGGGACGTGATATGCATCAATGCATATTACACATCTATGCAATAATAATCAATAATAATTATCATCGTTAAGAAAAAATTATTTAGCTGACTGTGTTATTTATACTCAGCCAGCACATACGTAGCTCAATGAAAAAAATATTCTTTTCCGTGGAACGCCCGTGTGGAATGCCAGTAATGAACGTCGTTTTCACCCGCCGCCGCCGTCGGGGGACTGGGATCGCGTGATCCTTATAAACAACAATTATTATTGAAAAAATGCATAATAATTAATAATCATGTGGCGCGTTGAAGTCTCCGTGCGTGTACACAAGTGGTTCGATGTTCTACTATAATATCAGAAACCAACCTAGATAATAATAATATTATTATTATTATCACAGTGTAGCGGTTCCAACCAATGAAACACGTAGTTACTATAGTAAGGTTAGGATTTCGAGGCAAATTACTTTTTTTTTTTCTTGAAATATTTTTTAATACAATAATTATTGTTTTCTAATACAAAAACGTGTTTCAATAAAATATGTCTACGCTAATTGTCAAACATGATCATTGTTTATTTCTTCATTTTTTTTTTTTTTTTTATGTTTGATGTTTAACATCAAATTAACAATTTATTTGTTGCTCTTATTATTTTACTTGAGGCTTAGTGTCACGTACGTAAATCCCAATAGTGACGTTCTTATTCGTTCGATACGACATAAACCCTCTCACTATCATCAGGTAGGTTTCAAGACTTAAAGCATATTTTGCGTATTTTTATATTTTGACACAAAATCTATCAGCTTTCTGTTGAAGTGTATAATAATTACATTATAAAACAACAATTCCTATTATGAAATTTGAAAGTATATTTTAAATTCTGAATAGAAGCTATAAAACTAAAGCTAGTGTTCTTACAATGATGCTTATATATTACATACAATGTCTACAAAATTAAAAATTTATAAAAATAAATTAAATAAAAAAAAAAAAAACAACCCCTGAAAAAATACGCGGTAAAAATAAAAATGTGAGTAAAAATATTCAATAACAAAAACTAAATTCACAATCTTTATTAATATATTTTATATTAACATTTAATTCCGGTGTTATAGTTGAGCACTCTTCATAGTTCTAACAATAAACAAAAGCAAAAATAATCATTTAAACAATTTAAACACCAATAATGTATTGTACTACGAATCACCAGACTAAACGGAGTTTAACGTAAATATAATAAATATTAATAAAAATCTGGACGTACTTCGCACGATGGGTGTTCATTGCACGACGGGTGGGATTCTCTTAACGGGTGTATTGAATTTTAAAGAAACGATAAATCATTTCTTTAATAAAACGATTCTGAACGAGGGAAGTTAATAATATAAAAAAAATTGAGAAAAAAATGTCCAAAATTTTTTTTTCACATTTTCAAAATTTTCTTGCGCTAAAATGTTTCATATATTATTGTCTGTCTATATTTAAATTTTCATAAAGTTTACATTAAAAAATGGTTTCCGATCTTTTTTTAGTCAAATTTAGGGTAGTTAAAAAAAAAAAAAAAAAAATTGAAGGATTGAGAAATTCAAAAAATGATTTATTTAAAATAACAACTAGAGACAAATTCTATGAAAAAGTTTTTACAGAAAAAATATAAAAAAAAAAAAATAAACATAATTGTTAATAGAGACGTTTATGACTACAGGACTATATATAAAAAAAAAAAAAAAAATAATAATAATAATAATAATAATAATGTATTAATAACAAAGTAAACAAGAAACGAACGGGTTTTATACGGTTGCGAGCGATGTGATCGAAGAAAGTGGTCGCCGATTGTGAGCGTCCACATAAAAATATTAAAATAATATTGTAATAAAAGCGAAAACACATCCGAGACGTTCGGGAGTGAACGTCTTCGCCACAATTACGAGCACGCCGGTTCAAGACTTTCTGAATTTCCAGATTATCATTAAATAATTATTATCGAAACCGGGTCGTATAAAAATAAAAATTTAAATTACAATACTACGATTTCGATTGTACCGTTTGTTTACACTATTTAAACCGCTCACTTGTAACGTAACTCGACTGGTTGATAAAAATATTATATTAGATTTCGGATTTCGAACGAATTTGCTTTCTTTTTCCAATTTTATTGATCTCCGACGGAGCAATGTCAGCTATAAATTCGATTCGTACTACACAGAATGAAACGCGAGCGAAAAAATATTGAAAAACGAAAATCAGAAGTAGCACAGACGAATGTATTTAATTTTAATAGTAGGATATTATAAAGTTGGCCGACTAGTATGTAGTTAAAAAAAAGAAAAATCGACCAAAAAAATAAATCAACTGGCTTGAATTTTTATTCTAAACAACGGAAACGGTTTTACATGGCATGGACGTTTTTGGGACTGAAACTTCTATCTCATCCAATATTTCATAAAATGTATAATATGTTTCTACCTCTTAAACAACCGATTATTTTTATTCAATGCATATTAATCGTACTAAACATACTACAATATTAAATTATTCTGTTTTAAACATAATGTCAAAAATACACTAATTTCAGTAAAGCCAGTAGCCAGTACTAAGTATAGATAAAATGTGAACGCTCAATTAAACAATAATTTAGTTAAGATATTTTTTTTTTTTTTTTTGTGTGCCCTTGTGGCTATGTCACTAAAAAAAAAAATTAAAATTTTCGTCAAATTTACATAAATTTCACGTCTCTACGTAAAACCACTATAGGATCTTCGCTCCGCTCGGAATGTGAAAATATCGCAATACTGATTGTTATAACGTCGACGACACTGATACGCGATAGATATACGGATCGGACACTCCAAGGACCAGCAGCTGAGGGAAATGTGCGGAATTTCGTGTAGAGGCCATCACGCGGATGTCGTCGTCGTGAATATAATAAACGCAAGACATTTATAAGTAGGGCACTTAGTTTGTGTGCCCGCATTTAAATGTACTTATTTATTATTTTAATTTATTTTTATTTTTTTTTTGCTCTAATTTTATGTCTCTCGATTTATGCACGCGCGCGGACAATCCAGAAGACCGTGGACGGCTGATTTATCGCACATTAAATCTGCATAAAAGTGGATAAATTATACCAATATTATATTATAATAATATCGTCGAGTGTACTGTTTTCAATATAATATCATGCCAATGTTTTATGTTTTATTAATAATTATTTTATAATATACCAATTAGTAATTAGTGATATTACTATTTGCGTGCGTTTTGCCGCGGCGACCGATTTTTATCTATGCGACGCAGCAACGACAGCAACAGTTGCAGGTTATTGATAAGGACGAGTTGAAGGCGATGTGCCGCGGCGTCGTTTGATAATAATAATAATAATAATAATAATAATAATTAGACGTTCGACCTTTCCGCGCGGAAACGCCGACGACGGAGACGATGACACAACTGCACTGTTGTAAATACTAAATGAGAAAAGTTTAATCGGGGACGTATTCTAAGGAGAGGGGTACGAGGAGCCCATGCCCCCTCGATTCAACGTGTTTGTACCTTTTATAACGCACTAAACATTTTATTTTTTAGATTCTGAACGAAGTGAAGAAGCTAGTGTTTTTACAATGATGTTTATTCTTTTTTTCTGTGTACAACTTTTCGTATGGAAATACTTGTCCAAAAGTTTCGATCCGTAAATTTTTGAAACCGGATTCGCCTCTAAATGGTGCTTTACAGAAGTCAATTTTTGAATTTCTCAATCCTTCGATTTTTTTTTTTTGAAAAAACTACTCAAAATTTGACAAAAACGACTCGGAAACCATCATTTTTTGATCCGAACTATATGAAAATTTAAACATAGATAGAAAATAC
>JAIPRM010005879.1:0-19707 GCA_025469315.1 Stegophylla sp. TES_Ste_2020 | reverse complement strand
CTCAATAAAACGATTCTGAACGAGGGGAGTTAATAGTATAAAGAAGGAAGTTAATACTATAAATATAAAATAATAGGTTAGATACTGTTATTTAATAGTGTACACATATACATATATATATATATATATAATAGTGTATGGCAGTCCGTGTAATAAGTGACAACTGATTAGGCATTGTGGCTCTGAGAAATGTATTTGGGTGGCAGTCCAAAGGCCACACCGTAATTACCGACTTGTATCGTATTAAATTTAGCATCGAAAAATACGTACTATAAGATAAGCGAATAACAAATACATTTTAGTGTCCGTACTTTCTTCTTCGACTTTTTTCCAGTCTTACCCTTGTAAAATGTTTAATTCTTTGTCCGTAAGAAATTTTATTGCACCAAAATATTCGCAATGAAATTTTCTATCTAGACATCAAATTTCAAAACAATCGGTTTAGCCAATTTTCTTATATGTACGTTAAAGTGCGTGATTTTAGGTAAAACTAACGAATTCAGTCGAAATTCTAACTTCAAACGGTTATAAAAAAAAAATTTTTGAGATTTTTTCAGGTCAAGTAGACATATATGTCAGTGAGATAATATTAATTTTTCAAGTCTTAATATCAAAAATAAAAAATTTTATCACATAAAAACTAACAAAAAACGAGATATTTCCGAAATTTTCAAAATGCTGCACTTAACTCAAAATTTATCAAATCTTTTTGAAATTTTTATGAAATGTTCTCGTGACTATTTTTAGTGGTTGGTGAAAATTTCAAGTCCTTTGCTACATTATTTTAGAAGTTATGTCAAAAAGTAATTTTCAATTTTACGGAAATTGCAGTAATTGCATATTAAGCCGTTTTTTGAAAAAAATTTTTCAGTTTTTTCGCATTATTAAAAAAAATATCGAGAAATTTGAAAAATGACCTCTCAAATGTACCATCTGGGTTCGATTTTGGATCTATAAAGTTTTTGATCGAAACTTTTGGACCAGTAGTTCTATACGAAAAAGTGTTCACAGAGGAAGAAAAAAAAAAACATCGTTGTATAAACATAAGCTTCTTCACTACGTTCAGAATCTAAAAAATTTTTTGTAAGAGATTTTTTAATTTTTTCTTTTTCTGAAAACTTGTTCAAAAGTCTTGACCAGTAACTTTTTGAAACCAAATTTGCTTTTAGATGGTACCCAAAATTTGACAAGAAAAAACTCTGAAACTATCTTTTTAAACTCTAAATGGAGCGAAGAAGCCTATGATTTTACAATGAAGTTTATTTTTTATTTTCTTTATCTAGAAACACTTTTTCATATAGAAATACTTGTCCCAAAGTTTCAATCAGTAACTCTATAGAATTCGAATCATACCTATATGGTAATTTAAAGAAGTCATTTTTCAAATTTCTCAATACTTTTTCCAAAAAATGTGGAAAATCTGTCAAAAAATTGACAGAAAACCGGCAAAATATGCAATTATCGGAGTTTCTGTAAAACTGAAAATTGCTTTTTAACATAACTTCAAAAATAATGCAGCTAGAAACTTGAAATTTTCACCAACTACTAAAAATAGTCACGAGAATATTTTATAAAATTTCAAACAGATTTGATTAATTTTGAGTTTAGAACAGCTTTTTGAAAATTTCGAAAATTGCTCATTTTAATTTATTTTTTATGAAATAAAATTTTTGAATTTTGTTATTAATACTTGAAAATATAATATGACCTCACTACATGTTTAATTGACCTGAAAAAATATCGAAAATCGTAAGTCAATATTTTTCTCTATAACCGTTTGAAGTTGAGAATTTCCACGAAATTCGTTACTTTTACCTAAAATTACACACAGCCATTCTTAATTTTTTGTAAATAAAGGATCTGGTTTCGGTTTGGTTCTTAAATGTTTAAGGTTAATCTGTTCCAAAACCGGTTTTTTTCAGTTCTGGTTCTGATCCTTGACACACCTAAAGTAAAGTCACAATGTGTTTAGGACAAAAAAGTATTGTACGTCGAGGAAAAATATCTAAAAGCTTCGATTGAAAAGTAATTACAAATTATATCATATTTGACAGTTAAATGTTAAAATGATAGAGTAAATGATTATAGAAATAATATTACGACGTTTATTAAATAAATTAAACTGGATACTTATATAATATGAAGTATATACGTAGCTTTAATAAATTTCAGTTTTTTCTTTAATCTCTAAAGTACCAACCTATATTACTTTATACTTATAATCAACAAATGAATGCTATTCATTTTTTTTTTTTATTATTATTCTTTTACAGTGCAAATATATTAATACTATATTCCTCAAGTAAATTAATTTATATTAGAATAAGTACCTTAATTTGTAATAGGATATTAGTAACATAGAAAATAGTACAAACCAATTTAAAATAAATAATTAGTAAACATACTTCATTCTGTAATAACATGGAATATTCAAATAATGTAATACATTTTTAGATGATAAATCATGTTCCTTTGTTAAATTCATGGGCCATGGCATGAAGAATGAGAAGAAATATTTAGTTTCTTTTATAATTTTTCTTTTTTATGTTTTTCATTCCCGAATTTAGTTCCCACTCTACCTCTGTCCCACAGTCATAAAATGTCAATAACCCTAAACACGTTAATTCGTGTATTATGTTAGTCGTACGCGTGTAGGTCAAAGTGTGTACGTTTAAAAAACGGTAATAGAAAAAAAAAAAAAGTTTTTACAAAATCGAGATGGATTTTAATTTAATTATTTTTTTTTTTTAATCTTAATATTGTACGAGAGAATGGACCGTGTACGAGGCCGTGTTTATAATATATGGTTAATTTGCTGCTTTAATCCAAACGATTCAACGTCGCGTTCTCTCCGAACGAGAATAAAAACAATTTAAAATTAATTCGGTAAACATAATATATATATATATATAATAACACGGCAATAGCTTTATGTATGAACAAAAACAAAGTGTTTTTCTGTATGAAATAATTTCACCACGCGACGTTTAATTTCGAATTTCGATGGAAAATTATGTCGTGAATAACCCAGGCCTCGGGGCCCATCCGAGTGTACACGAGTTGATGTTATTATACGCCACTGTATTTCTATTTACCGTGTCTTTCCATGTGTAAAGAAGACGTTTTGTTCCTCTACACGCACTCGGAATCGTATTTAAAAATTATATAATAATAATAAAACGTTTACGTTATTGTTATTTCACATCAGTTACCTCTATATTCTGGCGCGTCTCGTTTTTCGTATTGTAGGCGCGTATTGTACATTTTTTGTTATTTTTCAATCGCCATATTGAATCGCGTTTTTAATATTATTATTATTATTATTATTTTTTTCTTTTGTTTTCTCTTTGTTTTCTTTTTCCCCGTTTAAAATATAATATACGCAATAAGTAATGACATCTCTGCAGTGTGCGCGAAATCACGGCGAACGCAAAACGCACAAATGTATTATTATTATTATTATTATTGTTTGCGCGAACGCGTTATGATAAAAACGTCTTTGGCGTATAAAAAGACATCGGGGCGTATTACAGCTGTACTGTGCGATGGTGGTGAATCGTCGAGTAATTGAATAAAAACCAAAGGGTTAGAGATGTGTGCGCCCGGTGTCTGGTGCAATGAAACACGAGGCGCACACGTCTGGATTAATAAAACAAATTCGGATTGTTTTGGAAAAAAAACGAAATAAATTTAACCAAATACAATTATTACGAATCGTCCGACGACAGATAGCGAACAATATCCCAGAGAGCTGTTCCGAAATCGTTTTATTTCACGTCAAAATCGTTTTTCTTTCAGTTTCCGGATAATTGTTGACCGGTGAAATTGGCACGCGGCAAACACGAACCAACACGAACCCACCGCATATTATTACGTTGTTGTGTGTTAGCAATCTCGTTCTACGCTAATTAAATAATATATTATTTGTATTAATGAAAACAACGTTTTGTATTATTATCGTTTGACCGGTTCAGTGCGCGGGACACCGATAATAAATGTGCACTAATCGTATAACATAACATAGCGATATACATTTCGACGTATAAATAAATTTTTTTTTTTTTGGGGGGGGGTCTAAAGTACCCCTCCACAACAGTATTAGCGCTTGGATTATCACGTCTTTATGAAATAAAATGTTTAATTCTTGATATTAAGACTTGACATTTTAATATGATATCACATAATTTAGTGTCTAATTGACCTGAAAAATCTCGAAAATCGTAATGAAAGAAAATCGGTTCAACCAATCTTGTTGGCACTTGGTACCTAGATGGAGAATTTGAGTGCAATAAAATTTTTTACGGACGAAGAGTTAAAAATTTTACAAGTCTTTGATTGAAAAAAAAAAAAAAAAAAATCGGGATAATGCGGACAAATATTATGATATATTTCTAATTAACACCACAAAAGGTCGGTAGGTAATGTTTTTTGCCATCTAATGTATTTTGCAAAGCTGAATACGATTGTGAGAATTAAAATCCACGTACACCAATATAGTTTACTAATTATTTTATTTTGAAAATTCAATATTTTCGGTTATTATATTAAATACCTACTATTTCAACAATTTACAACGCTATTATTATAACGTACTGGTTAAGGTGTCAAATTTTAATACGACGATGTCGGGTTCATATCTTACCCGGTGAACTAAATATTTTGCACTTTTTTCAACAGTGACTGACCAGAGGCGACACGATAAACTTTAATACAAATTATGTTATAGTGCATAGTTGTTAGAGCCGCTTTATTTTATTTCATTATGATTTTTATATTTTATCGTAATTTGAAATTATTTATAGAGAAATTATTCATTAGCTGTAACTGAATAAATTAAATTCTTAAATGTCGTATGTAACAATATAATTTATAGTTCAACAACCGAGTTCAATTCTTCAAAATTGATAATTATTATTGCGTATTAGTTAAAACTCCGCTCAAAATCATTTTATTGAAGAAATTATTTAACATTTTTTTTTTTTTTTTTTTTTTTTTTTAATTCATTTCACCCGTCGAGAGTATTCCACCCGAGGTGCGAAGAAAGCACATTTTTTTTTTTAAGTTAACAAAAATTGCACAATACCGAGTTGTTATTGAAATAAAGCGAAAGTATTAACGGAACTACCAATAAATATTCACAAATATTAATCTAAAAACTACAGGAACTCTCGCGGGAGTGAACGTCATTTTATATTTCGAGTAAATTCAACAACGAAGTTATTAGTTTAATGATATTAAATTTTTTATTTTATTTTTTTCCATTAAAATAAAAGTCGTGCAATCGACTGGTCAGAAATCAAACACTACTAGTATTATCAAGTTGACCGCCATGACCATCATGTATGGTGCTGATATGAATTTCCCCCATTGCCACGCATGAAAATTATATTATATATATATATATTAAAATAAATATACTTAAAAGCTCAGAATTCTACAAAAACTAAGCCAAATTTTCAAAAACGTCAGCCCTAGGTTCTATCCTGCTTAGCCTTCAACCCCTAAAACCCATTGTATGTTCTATTGGTATGGGTAGTATTATTGAGATAAATTAGAAAATCAGAAACAAAGAAAATGCATTCATATCGATCCTTGCTTTGTACGCCTATTTCATGGTTGCTAGTTTACACTATTTTACCATATCTGACGTATAATAATGTAGATTATCGATCAAAGAAAAAACGATAAACGTGCAGAAAAAGCATTTGAATTGTTTTCGAACTCGATTTCGCAGCAAAAATAAACCAATCAGACGACGACGACGACGACGTATGTCGTTGTTTGCTTGGATCGAATTACGCCTATCTGCGCGCAACGGTTGGAGAAGAACGAGCAAAACAATGAAACAAATTATTCCGCTATTGTTAGAAGAAGATTTTATTTATTTCCCCGCCCCTCCTCCGTTCTTAAATAAACTCCTTTAGCGTTAGTCACTGGTGTATAAAAAGGTACCCGAGTTGAAGAGGGTGCAGTCGGATCGAGAAATACAATAAAAAACGGAATTTTCATGAAAAAAATAAATAAATAAATAGCCTTTCTTTTTTCGATTGTCGGATCTGTTGTGTAGTGTCGTCGTGTTTTTTTTTTTTTTTTTTTTTTATAGAGTATTACTATCGAACTCGTAACGATATTCGTTTAAAATATATAATATCCTTTTTGACATTTTTGTTGTTGAATTTGCCTTAGCCTATTTATTTTTTTTATATTTTTTTACCTTACTGGAGATGGAATGATTTTTATAACAGTAGGTAATTAATATAAATCTACTGAATTTGGAATTAAACCTACGGTCTGCGTCCCAATTTGGTTTCTCAATTAATCTGGTGACAGTAAATGTATGCCCTTTAATAGCACGATTTTTATTCGGCTTGTTCACTGATAATATGTTTGCAGCAGGGTTAACGAATGAAATGTTTATAAAATCATAAAAAAACATAAAATTTATTTATTAAACATAAAATTTTTAAAATTTTTTTTTGTGAATTATACAGAAATAAATAATAATTACTGTTTTTATAAATTAGGTATTTCTATTAATGGACAGTCCATATGCAAATAAATCAAAATTTGGACGATTTTTTTTTTTTTGTTGTTGTTTATTGTACATTTATATTTAAAATTATAACTAATACGTATAGGTCTTAAAAGGACTTTATTTGAAATCGATCAATATTTGTCTTTAAGAATTGTTTGTGGTTTTTTTCTGCTGATATAGCAAATATTTCGCTAATCCTTAGCCATTTTCATTAAAATTTATCTATTCCCATATTCAGTCATAGAAATATTCCCTAGATGTATACATCTTAAATTAGTCCATAAGGTGTGAATTTTCGATTATTGCTATTCATATTTTTAGTTATCGGTTTTCGGCAATTTATACCCGTATTCAAAACCGTTATTTATTACTAGTTTCAATCCCTGATTTTAACCGAATTATACTATGCGCTAAATCGATGGTTTTACTTGGTTCGACTCGGTTTATAGTCGTATTATTATAGAAATTATTTTTCGTTTCTTTAAAATTCTACTCATCCACCACGAATATTAGACCCGGAGACGAAAGAATACCCGTGGTGCGAAGTGTTTCTGGCTTTCTTGTCTATACTTTACTTTGACAACTGATATCGATTTCCCATTATTTTTTTTTAATAAGAATCATACATAATATGTGTATAATATACCTTGATTTGGTCAAATTCGGACTCGATGCGTTACGGCCTTCATGGCCTCATTCAGTTTCTTCCGATTCGGAGATTATATTATTTACTGTTGTTATTATTATTGCGTTATGCCCCGCATACGGGGGGAAGGGGGAGAGGACCTGTGTCAGTGAATTTGCACACACCAAACCCCGAGATTTTCGATGACATAAAGTTTGCAAGAAAATCTCCGAACCGGCGCTCGAGGTATTACATATATATATATATGTATAATAATAATAATGAGGCTCGCACACAGTTTGAACTTTAACGTGAGCTTAAGAGCTTAATCACGGGGACTTAGTCGTTGGAATCTCCCCGTAAATATGTCGTCGTCGTCTTTGCAAATATATAAAATAGTTTAATCTTTACTTAATAATTCGCCGCGACCACCGCTCGCTGCAGCCCAGTACACCGTATACGTGTGCGAGCACCGGTACGCTGAAACACTAAAAACTGTGTGACCGCGTAATCTCGTCTTCTGCGCCGGTCCGATTCCCGAAATACCTTTCAGACTAAATGTGTTTTTATCCGACTTAATGTAGGTACAGCGAGGACCGTGTACGCAAGACACAGCTGACGGTGCTCCGCTCGTTTCCCCGTCCGCACTCGGTCGTTTAAAAGCATTCCGATTGACCGTCACTGCTGCAGACGAGGACGACGACGACGACGTGTGCGATCCGATTTTCTGGTAGATTATCAACCCTCCTCCCCACCCCTCCCGCGGGGAGCTATACGAGAGTTTCAGATTAATATGTTTTTTTTTTTTTTCATAAATTAACGTTATTTATTCACGAACTACTGAGAGAACACCCACACGAACGACACGATCAGCCATTGAAGCCTTGATTTTGTATGACATAAAATAGTTACTTAATAATAAGTACTAGTATCACAAAGTAGTCCATATTTGACCAGAATAACGAAATTAATTAATTTTTGTGTGACTGTACACTGATATTACAGATTATACAGATATATACGCCAAGGGCGAGTCATGGCTCTATTTTTTAGGGAGAGGAGTGCTCTTACTATGATGTCTATTTATTATTTCACATTTTTAAAATGTAACACTTTTTTTTTCATCAAAATATTTTTCATAAAGTAACTTTTTAGATTAGCTGGTGTAGAACTCATCTGAGTTAGTGTTATGAATATAATATCTGGAAAGATTTTAAGGTAAAATCTTACAGGGTTATTGTTAATTTATAACTGTGTGGACGTCCCTGTAGCCTATTGAAATTAGATTCTGGGTTATGATTATTTTTAGAAACATCTGTAGATACGTTTTGTATTAAATATAAGAATTCGATTTTTTTTCCGTGTTTACTTAGTTCACGACTCTGGTTTTCGTGAAAGCTATATTGTAATTGTACGCTTCTTCCAAGATTAATGTTTTTAATTTATATTAAAACCTTTAGCATATGTACAAAATTCCAAAAGTACCGTATCTCTCGCCCTTACTATCCTCCCCTACGGGAGAAAAAATTACGTTAAAATAATGAAATATACTATTTGACGAATAGTAATGCATGAATAATAATAATAAGGGTAAAAATTGTAGGGGTAAAAATGTTTTGTTTTGAAAAAAAAATCTGTGCACATTGTTGTTCAATCAGTTCGTTCTAAGATTTTGTAATTATAATTAATAAACAATCAAAAATAAATAAATAGAATGCACGTCACTACGCACATAAAGACGAGCGAACAAAATTATTCAATAATAATTAATTTAATGTACGGCTCCAAAACGATGACGTCCAACATAAATTTAATTTAAAACGTCGACTCATGACCACTTCGTCGATAGCGTAAGACGTCATGTCAAACGTATAATACGATATTATATCTATAACGTTATATTCTCTGAATGTTTTGTAGTTCATTTTTTGCTCGGCACTCGTTTGATAATGTTATTAGTATACTTTTATTTATCTTCTCTTCGTGTATAATAAACTTCGTCGAGGAAAACTTGTTTTTTTTTTTTTAATTTTTAATGATCTCAAATTGAAATTTGCTGTTACATTAATGACTTTTCATTGTTGTTTAAGACAGCAAATAATTTTAGTTAAAGAATTTAATTAGGGAAAAATGTTTTATGGACCACAGAAAAATGTTTTATTTCTCCGTTTGTTTAGGTTAATATGATTTTTACCCCCTGAGCAATTTCGGATTCGTGGAATTATATATATATATATATATTTTTTTACTCCGAGCCATTGTTATTATATCATTTTTTACGTGCTCGGGGGATAAGTTGCTTAATTTCACTAGAAAATACATTCCCCGTAAAACTTCGTACTAAAGACATTTTCCTTTTTCTTTGACAAACCGAACAATTTGAGTTCATTTTTAATTAAAACGTATTATTTTTTTTCCTCTTTAATACGAATAACTTATTCAACTTCAATTCATTAAATAAAAACACATTATTTTTTACATCAATGGCGATTAAATATAATACATTGTGTGTTCCATTGTTTTTACAGAATAATATTATGAAATCGCGAATATGAATACCTTTAAGTATAATTAGTAATTAATATTCGAGGAATAAAAAGGAAAAATAAGTTCGCCTCTCATCGCCTCATGGTCTTGTACGCCAATAATATTATATTAACGGTGGAAGTATAAAACGATCGGTACGAGTTATTTGTAACGATTCGGTGTACGATAATATTGCATTGGATGATTTTATTTTCAATTAGGTAGTCAATGTTTTCAAAGTATAATAAACAGAGAATTCAAAAATGCTCTTAAATCTCCAAAAAAATGACCAAAAAAAAAAAAAATACTTAAAATGTCAGTAAAACTCTAAAATTGACAATAAAAAATGAAACCTCTAAAACAGGGGTGTGTTAACCTAAATGATCTTGCGGGCCACTTGGAAACGCATTATAATCATTCAAAATTATATATCCCCCTATTAGATTTTGACGCAATAATAAAAAAAAGAAAACTTAAGTGTAAATTTTAAACATTAAACATTCTGCACTAAAATAAACACATTATGTAAAAGTATGAATAGTCATTCGGGCCATAAAATTATCCAAGGTGATTTGCGGGTTGGTCACCCACGCTCTAAAAAATTATGAACATTCTAATTAGTTGTTTAAATAAATGAAAAAAAAATGAAAACAAAAAATATTTCAACGCAATCAAATTTGAGTGTTTGAGACATCCGATGTTGATGAATATATTTATTTTCAGAGAAAACTTTGACATTTCACTTTGATCAATTTTACAAAAAATAAAAATAAATATTTTAAACAAAAAATGCAAGAATACACATAACAAAAATTACATAATCTATATTTTCATATGTTTAAATAAACCTAACTGTAACTATATATATATATAAATCTAACTAACCTGTAGCTTAGTTAACATACTAAAAAAAAAAGAATATTATCTAAATCCTAATTTCTAATAATCATTATTATATCGAAGCTCTCTGGTATTATAGTATGTTTTTTAGATATATTTTGTAGATTTTATGTATTATAAAATAATTGAAGTCAGATTAATTATTCGTGAAAATCATTAATTTTACCATGTATTCGTTTTTTTTTTTATTTTAAAAACTCGTAATCTCATAATCACAGATAGCGATAAGTAAATGTAACAGGTGTAGTTTATAATATTATGTGAATATAAAACAGAAATATAATGGCGTGATGAGTGGACAGATATCCGTTGACTTTATACCGAGTTAAGTAGTTTTTCTCAAATTTTGAGAAAAGTATTGAGAATTTAAAAAAAAAACCTTAAAAATACTATTTAGAGGCAAATTCTGGTTCAAAAAGTTACAAGTTGAAACTTTTGGAGAAGTACTTCAATACAAAAAAGTTATCAGAGTTGGGGGGGAAATAAACATCATTTTAAAAACACTAGCTTTTTCGCTCCACTCGGAATCTTGAACAATTAGTTTCCAGTATTTTCAAAGACTTAAATCAATCCATCTCTTATCAAATTTTGTCGACAGTGTTACAAACGAATAATCAATAAACTTCTTAACGAAATCGCAACCGTTTCATTTTTATTATTTCAATAATTTTTGTGGTAGATTTTTTATTTCTTAAATCAATTATGTTTTAATATTTTAATTTTTGATGTAAAATACATTTGAACACGTGTAAAACGATTACCAATATCAATAATTTAGTGTTTCATATACGAAGAATATGAATTATTATTATTACTATTATTATTAAAAATTAGGGCCCAGGTGAAAACACCAAAAAATCTATTATTAATAAACCCTTAGAAAATCAAATTTTCCCTAAATAATATTGAAATCGACCGTAAAGTACAAAACATTTTTTTCAAAATTAAAATTACTTAAATAATTTATTTTTAAATTTTGTCCTTTGAAGTTAATTCTCATACACATTAAAACCTCCCCCCCCCAAAAAAAAAAAAAAAAATGAACAGAATTGGGATGGTTTAGTAGTGGACCTCCGCATTTAAATTTAATATATTTTGTCGATTAAACAACGTATTTGGGCGAAGCTTACGAGAAATAATAATATCGGTCTTAAAATGAGACAAAATAAATTTATGACTAATTTAAAAAAAAAAAAAATTAAATAGATAACAATTATATACTTAAATTAAAATTACGTTTTACGGACGGAAACAATAACATTGCGGCTTTGTCGTCGAATCCGTCGTAATAGAAAAGGTGAAATGCGCAGTCAAGGGTACATAACGCGATTTGCTATGACGACTAGTAGAGTTGACGTTATCAAAAACGTTTTACTACTACTACTACTACAGTGGTAGTATAATAATAACGGTCAACGCACAGCGTATAATAATAATAATAATAATAATAATTGAAACGTTCCGTTCCATTTAGTCACGGGTACTATTAATGAAAATTTAGTCGGAAATGAACTGCAGGACTGTCGAGCGTCGTAAACGTAGGTAGTAAAATACACTACTACTATTATTATTATTATTATTATTATTATCATCATCATTATTTTGTTTCGTTTTTTTTTTTTTTTTTTTCGCCCCATTCCGACCGTTCGCGTTTGTCGTTTATCTCGGGTTGTACACAATAACGTTTTATTAGGCGTGAAAAAATTGTTTTATTGCTCTTCTCCCAATTAAAGTCGCGCACGATCATTTCGCGACCGTTCCTCGGAGCACACACACACACACCGATGACGGTGGCGTAATGCTTTCAGAGCTCTTTTTGCCCGAACCGCATTGTATAAGCGATTGGTGTGGAAAGGTCGGGGGAGTGAGAGGCAACGAATGCGATGGCACGCGGTAATCGCCCACGGGGTAGGTAGGTAGGTAGGTAGGTAGGTAGGTACAGAAGAAAGTGATTAAAATAAATAAACGAAAAATAAAATGAATTTTCGAAAAGCCAAACAGCTTTTATGTCGGCGACACGGTCCGTTTAACCGCGTAAAGAGGGTACTAGTACACTTTGACCGCATAGATGTTTATCGCATTCATTAAATTGGTTTCAAAAAGAGACTCCGCCGCCGCGCGCGGCATTTTCACGGCCGGCTGGCGTTTAAATTAAAATGCAAAAATTAAACCATTGTACACAAACTCGCTCCGAGCTATGCACGTCCGCGTAATTGAGGAGAAATATTGTTCAGCAACGCGTTTATAATATTGTCGCGTTGCCGCGCACCGTTCACCTCCACCGTTGTCGTCAAGCCTGCGGCGAACAATTTAATGATAATAATAATAATAATAATAATATTATTATATGATCTTCTATAATAACTTCACCGTACACCTGTGTACTGCAGATCTACACGATCTAGTACACGATGTTGGCTCGTAAGCTCGTTTCAAGAGACTAGCTTGAGCTTGTTTTGGCATTCCTAGTTTTTAAACCAGTGACATCCCCCCTCATTAATCCAGTTTGTGTAGCGGATCATTGTCCATGTTAATAAGTAGTAACACGAAACCAGTTTTGCATATTGGTATCATTTAAAGAATTGCCCAGATGGGATGTCAAGTGATGAGTCTGCATTTTACTCTCTAAATAGGGCTCTAAAAAAATCTAACTAGATGCACTGGGAAGCTTAGGCGAATTATAATTATTAGTGTATATAGAACGTGTTGATTTAATGATTATTTCTTTGGGCGGGTAGAATAATATTTTTGTTAAATGCATGTGCTCTCAACACATCTCAGTGCACCACTTCGAGTAATTATTTTTTATGAACGGTTTATATACATAATGTCTTTTATGCTCTTAGACATTCAATTCGTTTCTGTTTTACATATCGAGAAGTGTGAAGAGCTTGTGTTTTTCAAATAATGTTTATTTTTTTTCTTCGGTAAACACTTTTTGGTTAGGAATATTTTTCCATAAGTTTCGACCAGCAAATTTTTAAAACAGAATTTATTTTTACATGGTACTTTTAAGAAGCAATTTTTTGTGAAATTCTCCATAGTTTTCTCAAAATTTGGGAAACTACCCAAAATTTGACAAATACATGTTTAAAACAATCTTTTTTTTATCTAAACCTCATGAGAATTTAAATATTGATAGATACAATATTAAAAATATTTTGGTGAAATAAAAATTCTTTTTACGCCTTATTTTTTTTTTCTCTTTCCTCTAGTGGAATCAAAAATTAGCTGAGCAAGAAATAATTTTATTTTTATTTATAATACATTTTATACATTTTAAGTAAAATTGTCTTAAAATTTTATTGCACCTGAGGAGCGAAGGACACATATGTGTGGCTTAATTTTTTATTTAAGCACTTTATCACTTCGGTATTAAAGAATAAATATAGTATTATTCTCATCTCTTATTTAGGTGACTACTATTTTCACGTTTAGACATAGCTAACAAAACCTGTATAGGCGTACTCAATTTTTTTTTTATGTCTCATCTGAAATTATCACTACAACGTTGATAGTTAATATTGTATTATGCGAAGATATAAAAGTTTCATGCTATCACTAATCTGTTGAAACTTTTCAAAAACTTTTCATATTTTTATGAAAATTTAAAATTAAAAATTGAATTTTCATTTTACCCTTTTAGATCTTTAATTAGATTTGTTTAATATGCAACAATAATATTATTTACATAATATGTATAGTAATAATACATATACAATATAAGGCTCCAAATAATTTATAATATTGGCATGTTTATCACAGCATTGTATTCAAGCGATTATGTGTATAAACAAAAAAAAATTAATTTGAGCAGCAATTCATTATTTGCTTTGTAATTTATTGATTTTACACTACACTTTAGTCATGTCATCAGTACTTTAAATAATCTAAAAATAATCAAGCAATCAAACATCAAACTACTTATGATTATTATCATAAGAAATAATGTAAAATTTACTGTACATAAATCATATTAAATTAATAAAAATATTAAACATACTAATTGCAAATATAGCCTGTGTTTACTATACTATCAAGTTTTGAGTTTTTTTCTATACACATTTAACTAATAACGTTTAATTTTCTTTCACTACTATTAATTTTAAAAGATTTTTTTTTAAATGAGAAGTCAAAAAAAAAAAATGATCAGATTTTACCAATAATGAATACACATGCCTATTATTTTGAATGGAGCTGCTAATTGGGAAGATTAATATCACTTTTTTCAAAGGTTAATCAATAATAAATTAAGTAATAACTAAAGGTGAATCATTAATACGATCAATTTACGTATAGTATTTGAAACATAAATTTTGAAATGAAAAATTTTGAAAGTTTTAATTTCAACAGCCTTAAAATTTTTAAAATGTCATGAAATATTTCACTTGAAAATGTTTGAAACTTTCCCACTTTACTTGTCTAAATATTGTTGAGTGGTATTTGCGGAGAATGAGCTATTTCAGTTACGGTGACATTAGTGAAATGAATTACAGTCGAGGGTTGCACATCGACTAAGACTATAGAAATCCTTTTGACGTAGATCCAGAAAATATTAAAACTTCATTATAATATTAATGTTAATCTTCGAACTTAAATCTAATTATTATTTGAAAACACAATTAAAAAATTCTAGAAATGTTATTTCATTTTATTCAAGCCTATCTACTAAAATTTTCTAACGTTCCGTGGTTTTTTCTCAAAATGAACATCTTCATTGCGTTCTTCAGGTGAATTCTAGCAAATTGGAATTTAACAATGATGCTTTCTGTGAACAAAACGAGATCAATATTGATATTAAAGAATATCTCTTATGTATTAAAAAAAAAAAATATATATATATATATACATATATACATTTATAAACATATATCATCTATATTTAATACTTATCAAGACTTATTTCAAATTAATTCAATTAATTAGTTAAATTTCTAAGAATATATTATGCATTATATACCAGTATTATGTACAAAGAACAAAATGTTTATATACGTCAAATAATACTTTTATTCCTAACTTTTATTATATTAACTTAAGTTATATAGTTTGATTTTAAATTCTTGGCCCACCAATAAGGCCGGGTTGATATTATAATATTTCAAATTCTATTCCGATCGCGATTACTATAATGTATTAGAAGATGATAAAATATCGTAATTTTAAACAGCATATTGATTTAAAAAACTCACTGTAGTCAATGTTTTTCTCGAAAAAAGGCAAGAGAAAAATGAGCGTTGTTTTTGCCGTGGATTGTGTACAAAAATAAAAATTGTTCGAACTGTAAACTAAATGCGCAATAAATCTTAAATATTCGATTTGTATATTTTACGGTGTCAGATATTTTTCCCTTTGATCGTACTTATTACTTATTTCTTGCTTAATCAAAGAGATCTTATGTGTAATTCAGAACAGTTTAAACCGTTAAGTTAAACGTAAAATTTCAAGTACAGAAAATCAAAGAGATACCATTATCAGGACTGTAATAGCTCTTTAATACTTTTTTTTGGAGTCAATCTTTGTCCAGTTTTCACAGATTTATTTGTATGTAGCATGTACATCTATGGTAGAGTGACCATACTCTTTTTTTTAGGTGTTTAATTCTTCTATAAGTCTTCTTGTCCTGAAAAACTTATAAGATGCCTTTTGCCCTTTTTTTAAAATATATACTAATATTCCTTGAGTGCTTCTAAAATCATAAATTTAAATTATAGTCCTATTTTAGTAGGCACCGCGTTTAAATTAGATTCCTAATTATAAATAAATGATTTTTTTTTGATAATTTTATATATTTTCTCCACAACCGAACTTCAACATTTTCGGATGTTATGCACAGTTGAATCATTGACTTTTATGTTTTCAAAACTATGTAGTAAAATCTAGTATTCTATATTTTATTATTATAATAATATCAAGAACTATTGATTTAATTTGTCTGAGTGAAGTTATCTCGATTTCAAATAAATCAATCAAATGAGAAAAATTTGAATTTTTAACGTTTATGAGAAATGATTGAAAATCAATTACATAAAAATGTGTCTTTCTATTATAATATATTAATAGAGTATACGTTTTTCTTAAAAATATCTTAAATGGAATATGATTATCTAAAAATAATTTTTAGTAACAACAGAAAGCCTTTGAAATAAATATCTACTGGTCGGAGAAAATATTAAGATGCAACAGAGCCATCATCCTCAGTCTTGTTGCATACGTTTATTTATATAATAATAATATTGTATTTCCCAGAGTCTTACATTGTAGAAAATGAATCTTCTTTACACGGTTATTTTGAATCGTGTAGTTTCTAATCGTATAATTTTTTTAAAATGTGTCTATATTGGTATTGCCGAGTTGAGTATATTTTTTTTTTCTTTTATTATTTTTGTTATTGTTTTTTAATTCTAAAATACGACCACCATTGGAATGTTTTTGAATTTTCTCCGATTCACAAGACGTGGGCGAGACGAAAAAGTGTATGCATGGTTACCGTGCTCACCGTGCAATAACACGACTCTCGATATTCTCATCTGGACTTAATGCGTTATTTGCGAGACAATATATCGTCATCCGCACACATAAAGTATGTAAGTAGGCCAATTTAAGTGATAAGGTTTACGATTGATAGTAGATTGGTGGTTGCAAAGTGGGAGGGCAGGGGATAAGATCCGACACGGCACACGGACCGAATCTCCCCACCCCCCCCCCGTTTGAGGTATAGTGGTACACGACGAGCGCGCGTTTATGGGAAATTCGCCGATAGAAAAACGACGGGGGGGGGGAACACGATCAAGACGACGAGAAAGTAAGATAAATCGCAAAGGATTCGCACAAAGGGCAGTCGTCCCATCGTTTATTTATCCTCTCGCTCGCACGTAGTAGTAGTAGTAGAAGAAACAATGCCATTTTCGCGTTCGCTTGTTTTTCCATCGGGATAAAAGAACCGTGACGACGTCGTCGTCGTGTACTTTTGCCCTTTTCGCCGCGACACCGGGCTCCGGCATCACTGCCGTATTGTACGGCGTATAATATTTTTTTTCTCTTTTTTTTTGTTTCTTGTTTTTGTTGTTGTGTACTTTTTTCACTCAAACCTTCGAAAAATTCAAAGCATAACATATTATTATTATTCTAATACTATACTCTGCTGTACGCACACACGCCGGGTCGTCCCCCGGGCTACGCCTATATTATAGAGTACACGCGTATGCGAGCACCACTACTACATTATTCTCTGTACGACGGACGTGTCGGTTGATAACGCGTGTGCGCGCGCAGCACTCCAGCCCCGGCCATTAGCATATTATTGTGTTTCGGAGAAAATAAATATTGCACAAAACTCACTGTGCGTACACGCACGTGTATTATACTCACTGGATTATGTGTGTGTGTGTGTGTGTGTGTAAATATATTTATATTATACAGTATACGCGAGCGGACGATAAATATCAATTTCCCGGGGTGCTCCTCATATTGCGGGTCTAACGCCGCTACCAGGTGCTCCGGAGCTTTGCAATAATCGCATGCATAGCCAATTTTCAGTGTTTGTACCCGTCACACGGTTGCCGCCGCCGTCGAGACGCTGTGTATAGTATGATGTGTATACGTGTATATCTACTCGCCCACGCTTTGTTCTCCCACCCTCCCACCCCTCGACAGCGCGTCGGCCGGTAGGCGTAGGCGATTGTGATGATTTTCCCGTGGCATCGCGAAAAGGTAAAATAAAAATAAAAAAGAATAAATGAAAAGCGATTACCATATATTGTTTTCTCCTTGCTCCACCCCGTTCTTTTCTTATTTTTATCGATTCGCGTTAAAATGTTTTCAAACTATACGTTGATTTTTTTCCACTTTTCTTTTCGTGCGTTTTGTAAAAAAAAAAAAAAGAAGAAAAGAAGCACGGACGATATTCAACCATTTTTACGAATTCTATATCTCAAAATGTCTAATTTGACATGCACGTAAAACAAAAGATAACAAAAATGTTGTGGTTGTTCGATTTTAATTTTGATGAAAAGAAAAATTATCTTGAAATCATATTACGATGAGCGTCGATGTCCGACACACGTACACACTATACATGTAGGCGCAACAAGACCTACTTTCCAGAGCGAGGGATTCTAAAATTATTATAACTTCATCTACTCGGAGGATAGTGATTTTTCCCACCCTCAATCACTAAAAAATATATCACCCCAGAACCCTGACTTTATCAGAACATAAAAATTATAAAAATATATAAAGAATTCAATAACTTTTAATCATTTAAATTTATTAAATTTAAATTTCATTCTGTTCACTTCGATGTAATATGATATTTTAGAATATAAAAATTCTTTATAATACTATGATAATATTCATATTGTATGTAAATAATGGACATAACGCTAAAAATAATAAATAATACTAAATAATTAATAACACGAGACACTGAAAATACTGTGTTCATTATTTTTATTATTATTATCAAACCGTTCTACAAGTCTAAAATAAAATACTCTATGGTTTAAAAGCTTAAATAGTAAATTTAAGTAAAACGATTTGAATAAAATGATTACTTATGTAAAAATTTAAAATTATAGTTTGCATTTTGGAAAGTGTTACTTCGAAATTTGGAGATGAAAATGTTCTTCTAGCACACTTTATATATGATTTCAATTATTAGTTTCAGATCAAAGAAGAATCAATAATAATAATTGTGTTTAAATCCTTACGGAATCATTTTTCAAACCTCATACAGTACACTATAAGTGCGCCACGCACATGTATCTTTTTACCGCTCTTGGATCTCACATATTTACTATGGATCCGAGTTTCAGCCAGCGTTCTATAACTCGGGCGAGTGGATTTCACTTACAGTGAAACTATAATATTGTTACGTGTTACCTCAAAACTCAATAGACTCACAATCATTCGTTTATAATAATAATAATAATAATAATAATAATAATGTTGACTGTGATAAAATGTGGAGGGCGCAACACGAGGATCACCCCGAATACGTGGTAACAGTGGCGGCTCGTGGGTTTTTGATGGAGTAGTGCACATTCAAAAATATAATTTACAAGTAGCAAACACAGAGGTTAAATCCCCCCCCCCTAAAAAAACTTCCTGAAATTTATTT
>JAIPRM010005878.1:0-19708 GCA_025469315.1 Stegophylla sp. TES_Ste_2020 | reverse complement strand
AATTGGAAAAATGACCTCTCTAAAGTACCATCTGGGTATGATTCCGGTTCTTTAGAGATATTGATCGAAACTTTTGGTCCAGTATTTCTATACGAAAAAGTGTTCACAGAAAGAGAAAAAAAAAATAGAAAAAAAAAATAAACATCATTGTAAAATCATAAGCTTCTTCACTTCGTTCAGAATCTAAAATAACAATAGAAATATTAAAACACAAAAAAGGACGTTAATCACACTTTGGGGTGTTCTTCGCTCCTCAGGTGAATTGCATTTAAAAGAAATGAAAAATAATTTCTTTAATAAAACGATTCTGAGTAAAGCTTCAGTTAATATACAATATTAATTATAATTATCGATAAGATTATATATAAAAAATATTGCGATAGAAAAAATTGCGATATTTTGACGCGCAGCAGCACTGTGGCGCCATAAAGGCGGCTGCAAGTACCCATAGTCTGATAGACGCACGTCATCGCAGTGTTGCTGATTTTATAATAATTTAGAGTATCCGATAATTGTGTGTTTGTGAATTGTGTCAGTGTCAGGTTATAACTGTCTTTATACAAATATCAAAAACAATTAATCAAAACAATCTATTTTTATAAATTTATAAACCATCAACAAACCATTAATTGTCATTTTGGTGTTCTTATGGAAATATTTTGGTTTTGAGATTTAACATTTATTTTTCAGCAATACTGTCGAATAAAATCCACTTTACAATTGTAATAAGATTATAAATCGATATTAAAAAAAGTATGTTACTATAAATGAAGTATCTACTTTTTCGTGTGTATAATGTATATTCATTGTTTTGCATATTTTTTTGTGCGTTAACTTCTATAATATTGACTACGTTATATTTAAGATGATTAAAACTCAATATTAATATATAATTACTATTATTATATAAATGTGTTATGAATGTTACTAAAGTTTTTTATTTTAATGTTTGCATTTTATTAATTTTAATGTTTTAGTTTTTATGTATAACCTGAAGATGAGCCAGACCGAGACATGTAATTACCGCGTTTAATTTGTACCATTATTCTGGCGTTTTCGAATTCTAACTTACATATTTTGTTCTCATTATCACTTTTATAGTATGTAATAATATATTTTATTTGGTAGATATGTTAGTCATATGCTTATGCAAGACGTGGTCGGTAGATTCTACATATGTGTACTGTGTACAATGTACACTGTACATACCACGGGCACGATGATCATGTCTTTAGCAGTTATTTCAGTCTGTAGATGCTCACTTTGTGATTAGATTTTTTGTTGCGTTACGGCAGCTTTACCAACTAGTCTATACAGGTGGAGTTATAATAATTCAATGTTTAGTTTTTCCTTTTTTTTTTTTTTCATCATCCTATTAAAATATTCAAGACTACTAAAGGATTAAACACGAACTATTGTATTATTGAAATTGGTATAACTAAAGATAGATTGTCCGAGTTTATTTTACACATATTTTGTAAATCGTATACGCATGTCTATACTGTACTCTAACGTCTAGTTAGGTCACCGTGAAAATATTCAAGTGTTTTTTTAAAACCAAGGGAGTAAAAATGTCGGTTTATATCGCGTGCATTTTTATGTCATTAAGATACTTGTTTTAAATAATATATAAATATATATATATATATTATTATATATAATATATATATTATGTATATTTGGATGTATACATCCAAATATCCAATTATATATTTTTTTTTCGCTGATTTTTTGATCACGACCTCGGGAATAAATTATTGAACAAATACCTATATATTATTCAATAACCAAGAGAAATTATTGAAAACAAACGATTTACCAAATTATCTTGATTAGGTAAAAAATAAAATCTGTTGTTTTGGGTGTGCGTTTATACAAATATATTTTTAATAAATAAAAAATAGATATTCCGGTACATTTTGAGAGATGACTCAAATTTAGGTAGATTGTGTGAAAAATATTTGTTTCAAAACGGCTTTTTTAAACAATATAATGAATTAAATAATAAAATTGAAATTTGAAAATTATATTACCATTGTTTTTAAATATTTTGAGATGGTAAAAAATTAATTTTTTTAGTTTTAATTTATTATGAAGTATAATTTATTTTGTTGATGTTGAGTAAGAGAAATAATACGTTAGCAATATTTTAATGTAATTGTGAATAGTTTGAAATCTTGTTTTGGACATGTAAATTTACTTTTAGGAAAAGTTGACAAATTACTTCAATTAATATATTATTACGGTGACGTGCAATAAATTTTATAAAATATTATACAATCAAGAATAAATAATTTTTAACCATTTGTATTTGACATTGTGCACGTTGTCAATTACATTCTCAATAAAAATTGTAATTAATGAGTATTTAAATCGTAGTAATCGGAGATTGCTTTGAAAATCGTTTAAATTTAATTAACTATTACGTCGCAGGTAAAAATACATTTTAAATTCCAAACTATAGACCAGATCGATGGTCAATAAACAAAAGAAATATGTTTATTTCTGAATATTTACTAGTAAGTACGGAAAGCATACGTACTCTGATTTGTTTAGTGCATGTTTAGCAAGCATTCTCATTTATTATTTGCTTAAGATTTAATGATATTATTACGCTTATTGAATTTTATGTAATAATCTATGATATTTTTTTAGATCTTTGTTCAACGTTAGCGATAATTCATACCCTTTTCTTTGTATAATGGTGCTGCGTAATGATTTAGAATTTATTATTAATGATTTGTGAGTATTTGATATTTTTCTTTTGCAATTAGTTATGTCTGTAGAGTAGTAAAATTTAGAATGTAATTCACTAAAAAATACTGTTATAAGTATTAATGATAATAATAATAATAATAACAAAAATAAACCAATAAATACTTCATCCAAAACTATAACTACACATATATTATAACAAACTGTTCCTGCCTATTTGTAATGAATTATAGAGAGATTAATGTTTTGCCAATTAATACCTATTGCAGTACACAATGGTATTATTATTATTATTATTATTATTTTATACGAGTACGAAACAATTGTATGGAGTCACACAGTATGCACATTGTACATACCACATAATTACTATACCGCGCACCGAGATTCCGTATTGCGTGAGTAAAGTATGTACCTATGTAATATACTAATAACACTAATCGCAATACACTAATACTATTAGTATGATACACAAATGTGTAATTAATTTCACCGTCGCGCGTCGGCGGCGGCGATGGATGACACGCGCATCTTTATGGAATAGGAAAACGGTATGTAAACAAATTACAATAACATGTCGAACATCATTTGACTAGGTAATTATTATAATCCGTTGACTACTATTACACTCGCGAACAAGTGATACGTTCAATCCTGGTGTAAAAGCTCTCTTCGGCTTTTCGTTAGAAACCAGTGATTGAAAAGTTCTTTTCAAAAAGGAACTAATTCACGTTCACGTTCATTTTATTTGCAAGGAATTAAATCTTTTTCCGTTCTTTGCTTGAAGAAAGGAACTAGTTCCTTTCCTCGTTCCTAAGTAAAAAACATTTTTCGTTTCACAATAATTTTAAAATTGAATGAACTTGTTTATTTCAAGCAACTTAATACAAAATATATTTGCACATGCTTTATTTTTAATTATTTTATAATATGTAATTGGTTCATTGAAAATAATTTTTGATACAAATAATGTTTTTAAGTGTACAGTTAACACCTTTTAGAGCATATTATATTTTATTAAATATGAATATCAAGTATACATTGTGATTTGTGAATACACATAGTATAGTAATGAATACTTTATGTCTATTTAAAAATTGTAATATATTATTTATTTTGTTTTAACATACTATTAATGTAGTATGACATAAAGTTCCACACACATGTAATCAGTTAATGCAAATCTTTTACAGACATAATATTTCATGTACTAGTACTAAACCAGCGTTCAACTAATGCACTTGACAGTTGTTAATATTATCGTATATAGATTTTATTTTATAGCTCTTTTATAATAACTGAATTTCTAATGTAAAGTTTTAAATGTTTTTTTCCTAATTCTAAAATGTATTTAAATTACTTATATTTTATACTTAGAATAAGTGGATGAAGATACATAGGCGTAACTAAAAAGGGAATAGAGGGCTAAGTCCTCAAATAATTTTTTAACCTCCACCCCTTAAAAAAAAATATATATATATATATATTTTGAATAAAATATTATGGTTTTGATTCATGTATATGTAATAAATGAAATAGGTTATGAAGAAGACAAGTGTCATAAAAGATTTTTTTGTTTTGGAATTGACTGACCCTGCTCAATAAAAATCTATAAATACAGTGCAACAAGATATATTAAATCAAATTTCTGAAATTGGCTTAAATTGTAGTACTAAAAAAAGTATAGACAAGAAAACCAGATGTTCTTTGCACCACGAGTATTCTTCGCTCCTAGGATCAGATACTCTTATTGGGTTTATAGAATTTTAAAGGAATTATAAATCATTTTTTTATTAATATGATTCTGAACGATGGAAATTAATAATGTATAGAACAGTAATAGTCGTTGTTTTCAACAGACCCACCTAGAGTATCTGATTTAACGAGCGAAGAATACCCATGGCGCGAAGTATGTATTTTCTTGTCTATACTTTATTTATGTTTGCTTTACTGTACTTTATTTTACTTTAGGTACTTAATATTACTTTATTATTGTGATAAATAAAGAAAAGGAAAAATAAATTTAATGAGAAAAAAAGTGTGAAGAAAATAATGTCCAAAACTTTTTTCACATTTTCAAAATTTTCTTGGGTGAAAATATTTTTCAAATCATTGTGTACACAATTAGATATTGTATCTATATAAAATTGAACGAAATTCTAATATTATGTTCCTTCGCGAGAACAAAGAACTACGTTCCCGATAAGCTCCTGTAAGTTTAATTAATGAAATCAATGGAACGATATGGTTCCTTTGAATGTACACGTATTCCTATCAAATACTGTTGGAAACGATCGCCGAATGGATTGAAAAACTATGAAGAGTCGAATTATTGATAAAAACGAAAAACGCTTTTGTGACGAGAACCAGCTTCCACCACGTCGAAACAAAACAAGGAACGCGGGATGGCTGTTTGAAAGAAACGTTCAGGACACTGTTCTCGTTGCAATCTGTACATTGTAATCCTTTCGCATTATATAATAATAATTAATTAAAACGTAAATCACAACTGCATGCATAATATATTATACATGTTTTTGCGCATTACAATATATATATATTAAACTCTATATAATTGTATCGAATAACCGAGTATAATGTATTCTATACGGTATTAGCTTCGTAGCATACGTATACATTTTTAATATTATAATAATATTGACTCTATTGCAGATCGATCGGCGTATTATAATATAGCTAACTACTAAATCTCTCCCCTCGCCGCCGACGCTTCGACATTATTCGTCGTCGTCGTCGTCGTCGTGATCTAGCTGGCGGCCTCGGGCATTGCCTCGACGCCACGCCGCCGACGACCACCGCGACGCGCGCCCGCGAGCCGGTGACCGGCATCGCCGCCGCCGCCGCCGCGAGGCTACCCTCCACCACCTCCACGGGGACTCGTTACGTTACGTGCACTCTCCCACCACCGCCGGGCACCACCACTACGACTACCGCCGTTGCTATTACTTACTACTATTACTACCAGAAGCACTGTGCGCCGCTCCGGGCTGTTCGCCGTACTCCCGCCGCTTTTTGCCCGTGGTCAGACGTTTCTCGTCACCGCAGCCGCCGACACTGCGCCTCTAGGCCGTCCGGCCAGTGTATCACCACTTTTCACGAGTAGTAGGCGGTAGTCGTATAGTACCGTAGTAGTGCCGAGCAGACAGTTATTATTATAATATCCGCGAGACGGTGTCACGTGAATTAGACAAAGAAAAAAATCAAATAAAAAATTATGTCACATCGGATCGGTGACGGTCGTGTTTAATATAATTTTTTTTTTTTTTTTTTAATTCCGTTCGTTTTCATATATTTCAACCCTTATACAGAACTCGCCGGTCACTCGTGAGTGCGCGTGCCGTACACTTCTCATTTCGGTGTCAAAAACAATAAACAATCGTCGGAGACTCACTCGGCGCATCGTCCGTGGACAAGCCGAAACGCGGTCGTTCGTCATACCGTGAAAACTGATTGCCGCCGAAATCGTGTTCCGACCGCCGAATATTATCAACGTCATTTCGCCGCCGGCAGCCGCCGCAGCCGCCGCATGTGGAGGTTACACATGCGGCGGGATCAGCGGCCGCCGCAGGGCCCACCGTCGGGACGGCGATCGTCCGCAGTTCGTCGCCACCCTTGACGCTGAAGATCACGCCGGTGGAGCACGGGCGCCGTTCGCGCCCGACGTCCGTGGCGTCGCGTCCGTCGGGAAATCGACCGCCACGATGATCGGCACCGGCAGCAGCGGCACCGGAAACAGTAGTAAATGGGTATGGCGGCCACGATGGTGCCGCGGCACAGGACTGTTCGGTCCGACCACATACCCGCGATCACACCGCGAAGACTGCAAACCCTCAGAGCCATCCGGACATCGCGCAGTCGATCCTAGTGGCCGGCCGCAGGCCGTCCGAAAACACGGACAGCGGTCATCCGCGTTCGCATTGTTGGTCGTCACCATGTTATTGATGTTGACCACCGCGATCGAGGTAACGTATAATAATTTAAAATCAGTCGAAAACGTTTTTGCGCGATATATACGTCTTACTGCCCAGCCGTCGTACTTTTTTTTTTTTTTTTGACCGTTTACCGGTTCATCGCGTGCCAATCGGTAATAATTTCATTCGTCGATTTCCACTAACGAATTGCAACAACTCTCTGGATATCGCCGCGGGATTAGACCGCATTCAACATCGTTCGGTTATTTTTCATTTTTTATTTTTTTTTTTGTAAATTTTTATTCGACGAAAACATTTCGAGTAATGATTACAAAATATCATCTATTTTACTGTACAATAACCGACGATTATTACTGAAATAATGTTGTCGTTTTTTTCCGACATGTCGCCCGGACGAGTCGTCTGTATTATAATAGGAAATCGCGTAACATATTATGCGCGTAAAGCTCGCGGTTATATTATTATTATTATTATTATAGTAACAATGATATTATTATTATAACGTAATATACCGATGGACATTTTATTACCTTGGACGTGTGTTTACGACAACGGCTGTATAGGCAAAAACTCTGATCGTGATTTATATTTTTTATTTAGTACCCAGGTATATGTTTAAAGAAAGAAAAAATTGGTTTTTTTCTATACTATTACTATTATTTTATTATTATTTTAATCGCGTGTTGTGTGCGGTGTGCGTATTTGTTTGCGACGCCACCGCCGCCGCGCTGTGTAAATGACGTACGCGATATGTGCGCGGATTATGTGGCACGCATTTACACGCGCTAAGCGTACCTACCTATGTGTTTTGTGAAAGAAAAAAAAAACGATTTTTATATTATTTTTTTTATATTATATTATGTAGTTCTCCGTCGAATACGCGCGATTGCAATACATCGCGTTTATGGCAGTGCAGGCGACGGCGCGGCCGGGTCTCGGGGGCACCGATAGTGCACTAGTCGTTTAACGACGGGTTCCCACGATTGTCGCCACGACGTGTATTTAAATTAAACTAAATTAATATTTGTCGTAAATATCAATTACTACACTATCTCTATATAGTGTGACGTCGTAATATATAAGCGCAATGCAATTTGTATACAAACAATAAAAACACTAATACCGGCGTGTAATATGTAGGTAGATGTTAAATGTATGAAATTCCAGAAGCGCGAGCCGAGACCAAATATATCACTCGGACTCGGGACCTAAAATGACCGCATTAGTGTCAGTCTGTCGTCGTTGTTTTGAATAATTAAAGTGTGAAATTTATTTTCGCATAATTCGGGTTGTCGTTAAATAGTTGTCGTTCCGAACGGGACCAGGAGCAAAAAGAAACTCGAGAATCAAAGTTTTTTTTTCATTACGTTATCCGTATTTAACTTGAAAACAAATAATTGTCTCGATTATATATTCTGGGATTATATTTATTATTAATGAAACAAATAAATAACTGCACTTTTATTTGTATATGTTACGGGTAGAGTTTGAAATCGGGTGGTGTACACATTACTTGCATATTGTAAACATTCATATAAACAGTGTAATGTGTACATTATCCATCTTAAATATCTAAAATGTATACATTAGCCATCTAATGTACACATTATCCAGTGAGCAATGAATAAAGTAAAAAGATTTAATTCGAGAAATTATTCAACGTTAAGTCTATACCTATAATACTCTAGAATAACATATTAATCCGAAAAAAAAATTTATTAGGCAAATTAGATATATTATTAATTTTATATCTGAACAAATATGAAAAAAATTTGAAATTCGATATAATTTTTTATTAGAACAGTATAATAATCTGAAAAATAAAATTACTTATTTATTAAGTAAACTAGGTATTACATTGTATTAAATCATTAGTCTTTTTCTTTTTGATTTTTGTATTGGTTGACACGACTCGCAAAATATTAAATAGGTAGGAACTTCTTCTTGTGCTATATTTTATACTTGTTAATACAAGTATAAAATTACACTTCAGCATTCATCCGAAGTTTTCCACTACGCCCAATAATTAAAAATTAAATGTACATCATGTTGCAAGCCATATATGTTTTAGTTTATAATGTATCATAAAACATTTGTACTACCTTCTGACATTGGTTTTTTCAACTAATAGTAATAACATCATAACTCTTTGAAAATCATTGTGATTTTTTTTTTTTTATCGATTAATTTCACTTTTATATAATTCCTGATAATGTATCATATTATTTTAATTCCCTTAAATACATCCAGTGGCCAGTTTTCATTCTTTT
Source organism: Stegophylla sp. TES_Ste_2020 (assembly GCA_025469315.1). NCBI lineage: Eukaryota > Metazoa > Arthropoda > Insecta > Hemiptera > Aphididae > Stegophylla > Stegophylla sp. TES_Ste_2020. The sequence continues at coordinate 10,770 of JAIPRM010005878.1, read as the reverse complement.
TGATAATTGATTTACTGAAACTCTAAAAAAATGTCTTTTTTTAATTTTAGAAAACACATTTTAATAAATTAAATTATAAAACTTTAGTAGATACAATTATGAATCATGATGTACACAAATATTAAATCTATAATTTCTACAAGACTATAATTGAAATTTCATTATTTATTACAGAAATACGTATTACCTACAATTAATATTTTAATTTATCAAAACACTTTACCCTTTTGGAGGTAGATATTGTATAAATTACCCGGTTAATATAAAAAATAAACGTTTTACAAATAATATTTTTACTTTATTTAATGGGCACGGGTAGTTTATATATTACCTGGATAATGTGTACATTATCCGATTTTTGTACTCTACCCGTAACATAAATATATATTACGGTAAAAATACGAATACTGGTGATTTCTAGGATTTACCGATAAATCCTAGGTTTCGTCGAATCAACTTCTGTCAGTAAATGTCCGAAATTCAATAAAAATAGTTTATTATTCTTGTAAATTAATGTATAATATTGTAATAATATGCGAGAACAAAGTAAAGGAAAAAATTAAAATTAAAAAATACTATAAAAATCATTTGGTAAATATCCGGATCTCTGATATTTACTAACAGCAGTCGATGAAACTTAAGATTAACCGGTAAACCCTAATATTTGCCGGTATTCGTACTTCTACCATAACATATACATATTGTAGTAATAATCACGAACTAGTGCCGTAATAAACTTTATTTACTTCTTTGCGAAAAAAATACTCTTAAATTTTCACTGTTCTACTTCCCGTCCTTCCAAAAAAAAAAACTTTCCAAAGACATTTCATCGAAAAAAATCACGTTCTTAGTGATTTTAGTCTATCTTTTCAAGTCCCATATAAATGTACTGCTCTTCTGGTAATAACAAATACTATTTGCTTTGCATTTTGTTTAAAGTCTTCGTTTGTATAAGTAAGGCCGACTATCTAAAACCGTTCGAAGAATGAAAGAATAAATCATTTGATTTTTATTTTTTTTATCGAAATAATTTTTATGAAAATCTCCCGGTGTCACAGTCCGTATAAAATCGTAATAGAACGGCTATAAATTGCCTTGTCGCCTGCCTAAGGACCACAGGTAATAGCGTTTATATGCGTAAAGAGCGTTTTTTTCCGTCACCCGTGGTTTGCCGAATTCGAGTGAATCTTTTTATCATGTAATTTAGTAGACGATACTTTACGCAATTTACGCCACTAGAGCTGAAGGGTATTTATTTAACATTGTATGCGTGAGTGCATTAATGTTGACCGTCGTGCAGCCGTCGGCCAAATATTATTGTACGAGCGTAGCAGATTTCATTCATAAAATCATTGTTGCCGATAGCGAAAAAAAAAACAAAAATAATAATATGTAGGTACATAAAATATAAATTACCGAGTTTGTCCCTCCGGCCGATTTTTTTCGTTACTATTCCTGTTTACCTGTTATATTATCGAATAATGTGTCGATCGCCGTTGTTGATGAATTTATAAAATTCAATAAACTTGTAATCATATTATATTTATATTTTTTATGGTAATGTAGAGGGGTTAACAGAGTTCTGTCAATGTTGGGTTTTGCATTAATTAAAAAGACGTGTGTTCACGTAGTTTTGACCTTTTTTAGAGCTCATTCGGGTAACATTTGACAACCATTTTGGATAACGAATTACGGACCCGACCCGTTTGGGTAATAAGGAAACCCTCTTTAAATTAGTATTTCAATTAATTACGTTACCGCATTAACCGTTTTCTCACTTAAAAATAATTTGTATAATTTAATTATAATAAAGTTAGTTATAATTATAATTGGTTAGGTATTTTTTTTCTTTTTTTTTGAATAAGTAATTTGGATAACTATATAATATAAACATAAAAATTCACTTATAATAACAATAGAAATATTCGGTCTTATTATTGAGGACTGAATTAATAATCTTACGTGAGAACAATTCCGTAATTTTAATACTTCCATTCGTAATGTAGCGTATCACTTTTAATTTATTCGATGGAAATAATATTTTGGTAATACATTTTATAGCGTCCTAAATTTAAAATCTTCCATAATTATTCAAATTTTGATTTTTTTTTCTGAACTATTTGTGTGATCACGATTATTTTGTTTATCGGATAAAAGGTATCTTATAAATAGTAATTATTATGAAATTATCTCTAAAAATTTCTTCAATTATATTTCTAAAAAAATAAAATTGTATGTAAAAAAATTAAAATCCAATTTCCTTGATAATTTTCTACTTAAATTCGGTAAAATCTATTTTTTTAACAATGTCATTTATTTACAAAAATAACCAACATTTTGAAATTTGTGATTTTCTAGGGAATCATCGAAAGGAGTTTCGTTTTCTTAAACTACCACTCCGAGTGTAATGTTGTTTGCGTACAATATATACGTATGATGAAACTCTCAGTTAGATAGAATTAATTTCGAAGTCATTTAGCAGCTTGGCTTTTACTGGGCCATTATTTTATCAATGTAATCCATTTACATACACGCACGCCAGTCAATTGTTGAACAGACTCACGAAATTTCCAAAATTCTCAGCCTCTCGTTTTGGAGGTCGAGAAACCTGCGTTCAATACACGCACCTTGCACGCTCAATATAATTGCCGTCGTACTATGACCTAGCCTCCTCCCGTAAACGGACTGAGCAAGTATATGTTTGTGGCTGACAACAACAAAAAAAAAAAGTGTGTTTCGATTGGCCGCCCGTCGATCATTTTTTTTCCCAAACCCGATCAGAAAGGATTGAGTATTATACACACACACACACACACATTATATATATATATATATAATATAAGGTACCATAATATAATATTATACATCACCGCGTTTGCCGCCTCATCGTGTATACAATTATTATACACCTATATTACGCGCATTGATCGTTGTCGTCATCGCTGCCGTCGCCGCTACCATGTTTATAATATATTCCTATATTTATTTAATTACGTGACGCCGCTGTCGATACATTGCGTTTTATTCTGGAAAAGTTTTGATTATTATATATTATACAGTTCACACACATCACGCACTCGGGGCCGGAGCGGTTTTGAAGCGCAAAACAGCGTACATCTCGCGTGAATTTCATCTCGCGCACCGACGTGTATAATTATATCAGCGTTGGCCGTTGCGTGTCGTTTTTGCAGCGAAACCGATTCGTGTATAATAATAATAATTATTATCTATTTATTATTATTATTGTTATTATTATTTCGACCGATTAAACGTTTACCCTGCACGTACATCAACACACACACACACACATACACGCACACGTAGAGAGTAACAGCGCACCGGTCCAGTTGGGTGGTGGCCGGTATACATTTTCTCGCGCGGACGTTTAATACACATTTATGTACAATTGTTGACGGAGAAGACGGAGACGGAGACGACGACGACGTATATTAACTCTCACCGTGTATACCTACACAGGACGTAGGTTTATAAGGCAGTAGCATATCACCCAGCAGCATACTTATAAATATATCGTTTATAGATATATTATTATATACGCCTCTGTTGTCCCGCAAACTAGGTTTCGTTCAATATATGCGAATATAATAGACTCAGCTCGTTATAACAATGTACACAGTGAATAAATTTTTATTTTATAACAAACGCCGTGTATGCCACGATCGCGCTGTTCTGCTGTTCTGCAGACGTGGCGTGCAGTGGCGTAACTAGACGTTGAAATATGGGTACCCCACGACGGGCAAAACATTTTAGTGGGCCGTCGTCGTACGTATACCCCGGCTACACGAGTGCCCCTGCACCTTCGATCACCACTGCAAGTATACATGCGAGTAGTTGCGCAGTATATATTATATACATATGAATCACGGACATTAGAGAACTCTATTAGAACACTATTGTGTTCGTGGTATAGATATGTGTTCAGATACAAACGTTTAAATATATGGATTACACGGGGCAGGATGTTATCTCTGAGTGTGCCGACCGTCGCGACACGATCGTCGTGAAAGATACAAAAAGAAAAAAAGATTGCTGTTTTTTTTTTTTTGTAAATAACTCTAAATAGGTATTATATATTATACATTATAATAATAATATTCTGAAGTCGCGAACACGTCTTATGGAAACCAACTATACATATTTGTATAATATGTCTTCTAGTGCACGTGTGAATTGTTTTCGTTTGTACGTATGCATTTCAAATCGAAAACGAAAAAGAAAAAAAAGAAAACAAAACAGATATTGCGGTCTGGCACTATAGGTCTTCGGGCAAGTGTCATAATGCCCGTCATATGCCACCCTAAATATTTATTGTGTTACGCGTGCGCTGGTACAGCGCGTGTCTAGCCCGGACACACGTGTAAATATATCACGGCGGGGGAACGACGAAGACCCTCTGCTGTCGGCTCACGTATACAACATATGTATACACAATATTATACATACCGCAGAGTCGTGCAGCCGCACAAGCTGACATCATTGTCAAAGTTTCTTTTATTTTTATTTCCGCGGCCGTTCTAAACGTTCGCGAAAGTTTACGCCGAGCACGCGCAACTCTGCAGTGTATGTGTAAAATCAAATAACTCGATGTTGTTTCATTCGAATTTCGGTTTTAGACACCACCTCGTTGCAGTCGAAGCGAGTGCCGACAATACGGTAAAGGCAGAATCACAGCTATGCCGTCGCAGGCCCGGATAGGCCAGTCGAGCATTGGAGAAAATCTCAAATACTACACCTAAAGCACATTAAAAATATGTATATTATGCATATAACTGTTTATTATGAGGCACTAAAAGCTATACTTTTTTAAGGGCCGCGACTTTCCAATTCGGCACTAATGCCGTGTATCTAATGAGACATTTCGAATGGCTGTGAGAATTTTGATGCAGTTTGGTATACCGAACGTGTAACCACGATACCTAGTAATTATATCTAGAGTTGAGCAACTTTATAATATTATAATATTATACACCGCAATAGTTTGAGATACCACTTTGGTATCACGCAGTTACCAAGTAGACACGTCCAGTCCCACACGACACGGCACACAACACAGCGTTAAAGCTCACGATTTTTTCGCCATCGCCGCGAAGGTGGTGGCGTTCACCGCACAAAACGTACACGCGTATTTCGCCATAAGTCAGTATACGTGTGACGATGGCGTGGGAGGTGACTTTGGTCGGCGTTTCGTCACGCGCGCCGTACCGTTGCGAGGTAACTTTTCGCTTGGCCACCGCTCGGCGGCGGCATATGCCTCGTCACGCCGCCCGCCCGCGACGGCCAAGCTCCGCCCCGGCAGCTTCAACGAAATATTTATGTATCGCTACGGCGTTAAGCCCGGCCCCATTTCCCGCTGTCGTGGTATGCGTGTACGTATTATATCGCGGTACTATTATTATTATTATTATTACACTATAATAAGATACCTTCTATTATGTGTTCTCCGGCGGGAAAAAAAAACTGTATTCCATTTATTTCTATTCTATTCTCACGTCGTCGTCGTCGGGCGGCAACGAGACCGGCGCACACACAAGGGGAGAAGGGGCAGTGCGCGTTTTATATTCGTCTCGCCTATTACACACGTCACTGCGTTTCGCCTTTCCCATCCCACTCCGCACATTGCCGCGGACGGTTTTCCGCTTTTTTCTATATATTTTTTTCGTGGTTTTTTTTTTTCGGACGGACGCGTTGTTCTCCGGTAATATACTCGGTCGGTGTACACGATTTTCCACGGTTCACCGCCGTCCTCGGAAGTCCTTCGGAATACACTGCGGTGCTCCGTACGTTACACGCGTCTATTATGCGTCCACGATAAAGATGATGGCGAGCACGCGAATCGTTCACCTGCAGTAGTGGTCAAGTACCATTACACTATGCTCGATGTAATATTATCATATAGAAGATACCTGTGCTGTGAGCATGCAAGACTAACCAACGGTATGCGACCGACTCGCACAGTAGATATTATTTACTTGGACGAAACGAAATTCGCTTTAATATCGTGTTATACTCAAACGGTAGAGTACTAGTGTATGTGTGTGTGTGTTTAATATGCCTATCGTTGTGCTGCGAGCTGCAAGTTTTCCGGCCGCACGTGGAGTCGTGACGAATAATGCGGAGAAGAAGGAGAAGACGACGATGCGAGAGGGTGTACGCGGCAAAAGCAACAGAGGAGAGATGGATTGCCTCGGGAGAGCTTGTGAATACCAGAATACCTGTATGAGCGGGCGCGCGCGCGTGTTACGTGGGTGACGGTGCAGGCGGGTAAAGCGGCGGTGGACGTGGTGGCACGCACGTTAAGACCGCGTGGCAGCCGCCGCTGACCGGCCGGCACGCAATCCGTTGTCGTCATAGTCGTCGTGTAGGCCATGTTGTAGTACTCTCACACACACGCACACACACGTATGCATGTATACTGAACACACGACGAGGAGAATTTTTTCCTATATCGCGAAAACGCGTACCGTAATAATAATAATAATAATACGCGATTAAAACGGCGCAGTGACGGTCTATAGCGTGCGTGTATAATAATAATAATAATAATACATACGTTTATTTGACGGTTCGAGAGACTTCAAATAAGGAGAAGTTCACGCGATCGTCGGCGGAAAATATTCGTAAACGAGCATGCAGCTGCTGCTGTGTGTGTGTGTGTGTGTTATAATAATACGAAAAATTGATGCCGTAGTCGATGTTTGTCGTTTATTTTTTTTTTCGAAACCTCTGCTACGTCGACTTCGCTACACTAATATAGTAGGAATAGGCGTATGTAGAAACGTATATAAATACGAGTACATTATATCGCGTGTGGTTTCCTGTACACACACACATACACACGCATACTCGAGATTTCGAGTATGTGTGTGTGTGCGGAACGACCAATTTTTTTCCCCCGAGTACCACCCCCCACCGCGCGGACATAACAAATCGATCGTCCGTCGTGCAAACGACGTTTGTTCGTGATGGAGTTGATGATGATAATGATGATGATGATGATGACGACGACGACGACGATGACGTACGTCGGTCCGTTTTGCGTTTGTCGGTGATCGACATCGTAGAGACAAATCACCCGATCATTTATCATTTTAATTTCCATTATTATCGCGCGTGCGAGCGTGAGTGTGTGTTGTACCTGTGCGTGTATGCGCGCGCGTTCGTTTGTCGCGTCGTCACGTAACAATCGTTTTCCAGCCCATCCCGACCACCGCTCCGCCGTCGTCACCGAATCGAAATAACGTGTCCGACAATAGGCGCGCGTTTTTTTGGTTATTGTGTTGTCCGCGCGCGTCGTTATATATGGGGGCCAGGAAGTGTTTGACGACCATCGGAGTGTTCATGTATTGTATGCGCAATGGTTATAATAATATTATATAGTGATGAAATGTGTGGCATATGACGATGTGTATAAAATTCACGTACAATGTCGGATTGTAAATTTTCGATCGTGGAATGATCATAGATTCAAAATGTTGTTTAATTATTATTTATGAATAAGTACGTAATAGGCATGCATGTACAAAAAAGGCAATACAATGCAAATATATAATTTTACACTTTGTGTATTTACTTGGGCTTATGCCTAATGGACCGTTGTTATTTAGACTGAATAATTATTGGCATCGTTCTTTAGAACTTAACATTTCCCGTTTTAACGCAGTCTCTTAAAATCGATTACCAATAAAATATTGAACACATCATAAAATTATATCTGAATTAAAAATATATTCTTGAGAAATTATTACACACAAACATATAAACGTTTTTAAATACATCGTCCAAGAACTGCTTAAAATCAATACATAATTATTTAATTAAATGATTTTAACGGTCGATTTTCTATTTGTTTGTAAAGATTTTTACGACTGAAGAACTTAGTATTCAAATTCATTTATTTCTAAATAAAATAACAAATAAAACTGAAAAACACGTTTGTGTCAATTAACGTTAGGTATTTTATTATTTGGTTATTGATTGAGATAGCGATGACGTGTACACAACTGGTTTACTATACTTCTAATAAAACAATTGTCATAAAATATTTAGTAATGCTTTTTTTACACTTGAATAAGAAAAACGAGCAAGTTGACTTTTTTATGAGGACCTGTGATTTCTTTTATTCCACCGGTGGTACATACCCTAACATTTTGTATTCGTGTGAACCTGCTTGTATAAAAACATAAAATAATATGATCAGATGTTTTAATCTCAATCTACATGATTAAAGTTATACTAGTCGTCGCCATACCACACAAATAGATATATCACCACATCAATATGCCGCCTTTTTAACGCTAAGTCGTTTGTTGATGTGAAACTATTTCGGCATTACCGTCGCGTCGTATTGACAGCATAATATACATTATGTTGTTATTAATCATCGCTGTTGTTATCGACTCGCACACCTAAATTATTTATATGTGGTGGCGAAACACCGATTATTCGAATTATCGCCGCAGTCGCTCGTCCAACGATTTGATGCCTGCGGTGACAGAGGCGGCAGTTCAATTAGGTGATAACGATATAATTACGGCGATTCGTTTGTCCCTCGTGTACCCGTTGCCTATAATAGGAGATGTACAGGATCCGAAGAGGTGGTGGGGATGAGACATTATACGCGTGTGTAACACACATTACAAATTTTGGGTATGTACTAGGTATCCAATCTGTACAATATAACACGTGTAATGTATATATTATATTATAATTTATATAATATATTGTATACTCACACACATGACTGACTGTATGGGTATACAGTATACACTTTGTTGTGGTTTCAAATTTCAATATTTTTTTTTCTCCAAAATATCAATAACATCGTGGACTACCTATATGGTACACGTACGTACACAATCAGTCGTCATTGTTTTCGTGTAAATATATGAAATAATATTATGATGTACATATCCGAGTTGTTAACAGTCGGTGAAATACAAAGGCGGTCGTGTAACGCAATATTATACCTATTATTTACGTTGTCGCTATGGACGGTTATTGGAGCGATATAAAAATGTAAAATAATCGTGTTGTCGTAGCTAGTCAAATGATCTGTAGGCCGTACATCTCGAATCGTAATGTTAACATTATAATATTAAAACGTAAACATTATAAACGTCGTTTGATTTTGACACGCGACGGCCGACTAACAAACTACATACACTAACCGTGTACTTCGCCGCCATGTGTCGGAGTCGCGCACAATTACAATAATAATTATTACTAAGCTTAAAAATACAATGACTATTGCTCATCATGTCTGTACGGCGCGCGAAATGTGACAATGACTAATCGATTTTTGTTTTTTTCTGTTTTTTTTTTTTTCTGTTCTGGTCGGTTTCCGTGCACGCAGGACGTTCGAGCTTTGGGCTTCTTCGAATTGCAAATACTGGAGATCGAGAACTATCGCGGCCAGTTAGCCACGGGCGAGTGTTGCGGCAGTGGCGGCGGCGCTTCGTCCGGCCACCAGCAGTCACCGTCCACGGCCGGCGGCAACAGATTTAACGCGTCGCCGTTGCAATGCGTGGGCGCACCACAGTGCAACACGCTGTTCCACGTGTGCTTGCGCGAGTACCAGAGCCGACAACAGCAGCAGCCGCAGCCGGCGGCCGGAGGTGCCGCGGCCACGGCGCTGGGCGGAAAAACGGACGACGAACCCACTCACATCCATCAGCCCAACGCGCACCTCCACCACTGTTCGTTCGGCAACGTCACTAGTCCCGTGTTGGGCGGAAACTCGTTCACGCTAGGAAACGACGCGGCCGCATCCGCCGACCCTTCTCAGGACATCAACCGCGGAGCCGCCGGTGGAAATCTGGCCTTGCCGTTTTCGTTCAGCTGGACCGTAAGTACACGTGCTGACATCATAATATGCATGTATAATAATATAGATAATATTGCATTGTTCGCGGTAGTGGAGTGTGACCCACACGTCCTGTTTAAAATGAGATTGTCCCTTTTTTGAAAATCGTGTCCCTTTGTCCCGAAAAACTTCGAACCGGATGAAAATCCCATCATTTCTCTATTATGCGCGCAAAAGAAAATTTCGTACAAGAAAAAAAAAGTAAAAAAAAATATAATCGTATACAGCTTCACAACGAAGTCAAAATTAAGTTGTCGATCTTTAAGTAAAAGGTAAAATAAACCCCTTGGAACTGACAAATATTAAAGATGAAACTTTGGACATATTTTCGTTTTACCTAATGTGAGTGTTACCAGAAATAAATTATCTCACAAAATAACTGCGATTTCGAAAAAAATTTTTATAATTGGAACCAAATTTAGATGTGCTGATAAGAAACAAACAAAAATGAATTTAAGAATCTTAGTAATATTTAAAAACAAAAATTTAATTTTGGAACTAATGCAGCAATAGAATCATAAGTAATAAAAAAAATTTCCCGTGAAGATTTTTTGATTTTCAATACAATTAAAAATAATTATAGAAGTTTAAAAAAATCATCATACATTATCTTTCATAATAAATCCAATAAAAATCAGCCAAGATATTGACCAATTTTTTTAAAGTCACAACAAATGAGAAATGTTTTTAAAAAGGAATTTAAAAAATGTACTTTTTTGTTATTTTAAAGACATGTTAAAATGGAAAAGTTATTTGGTAATTTTTTCATAGTATTTTTTAGAGTCTAACAAAAATTATCTGTCCCGTTTTTTATATTTTATAAAAATGGTCACTCTAGTGTAGTGGTACCAGAGTGTCCTAGTTGAAGACAAAGTCTTGAAAATCAT
>JAIPRM010005877.1:0-19711 GCA_025469315.1 Stegophylla sp. TES_Ste_2020 | reverse complement strand
TGTATATCAATCATAATACTATCATGAATATCAAGATAGAAACTTGACAATTTTCAGTAGATACTCAGTTGTCCTTGTCACAACATTACAACATTTATAACTACATAAAATTGATACCGTTAATTTTAAATCAATATTTTTTATGAGTTCATTTGTTATACTTTTGAAATAATTTATCAAATAAATTTCAGGAGGTTTTTTTAGGGGGGTTAACCTCTGTGTTTGCTACTTGTAAATTATATTTTTGAATGTGCACTACTCCATCAAAAACCCACGAGCCGCCACTGTCTTTAATATTTTCATTAGATTATTATTTTTCTTCATTAATGTTTCGTTTTTCTTACCATGTTATATTTTTGTATTATCTATTATCATTATCTGTACTATACTTATGCCCCTGAGGCGTCGATATAATAAATAAATAAATAAACAAATATTTCTTGTATTATGGCACAGGTGATACCAGCATGCTGCTGGTTTTGCAGTGCCTGTTGCCGGTGACGCTGCTGATGACCGTGCTGGCCGCGGACGGTGCCGACGCCGTGGCGTCCGCGGACAAGCGGTTCGCCGTGGACCCGTTGACCCGGCGCAGCGCACTGGACAAGAACTTCATGCGCTTCGGCCGCGGGTGCGACTGCGCTTGGACCGGCCCGCTGACCGGCGTCCAACCGGTGAAGCGCCGCGACCCGGCCGCCGTGGGCCGTCGCGTCGACTCAAACTTCATCCGGTTCGGCCGCCGCGACTCCAACTTCATCCGGTTCGGCCGGGGTGAGGTGTACACGCCCGGCGACAACAAGATACCGCGGCGCCACTACGACGTGGACGTGGACGGGCTGGAGGTGCGGTTCGGCCGATCGCCCGCCGGGAACGACGCGGCCGCCACATCGGCTGACCGGAATCAGTTCTTCGCGCCCTACGACCGTCGCCGTTGAACGCACCACCGACCGCCGCCTGGACATCGACCATCACGATCCACACCTATACCTATTATTATTAACATAATATTATTGTTATTATTAACCACTGAACGACAAGAAAAAATAAAATAAATTATGAGATATAATAATATCATAATATTACCGTCATATTATTATAATATGTATAAATTTAAGTATAATATCATTTCGAAATTAGAGCCCGGATATAGACAGCTTTTGCGTTTTTTTTTTCCAGAATGTCTTAGACCATACTTTCCAGCTTAAAACGAGTGCCAATTAAATGCGAATACTTTTTTAGTTTTTAATATTATTATTGTTTTTTATTATTCTATTTTAAAAGTGATTTATATTCTTTTTCCATTTACGTCGACTGTAATAGAACATTGAAATGCTAATATTTATTGTTTTAGAATCTCACCATACACTTTATGTTAATTTTATCAATTATAAATAATAATGAATTAATTTCAATAGTTTTAAGAGCATCGTAGGTATCCGGGTTTCGATTATAATATTACACTCACAGGTGCCATTTATGTTAAAATATTATATAATAATACACGTGCTTTAATATACCATATTATACACGACACATACGCGTAAAGGACACATTCGATGTATTGTAATTTTATCGTATTTAATTATTGTTTAAATATTTTCGGTCGATTTTGAAATTTTTTTTTAGCTCAGAATAAAACTGCGTTTCGATTGTAAAAACGATAATTTGTCAAGTCTAATGCTTTGTTTTTGGTTTCTTTTTCCAGTGTTCTTCTTTTTAACTAACTGTTAAAGACAAAATCCCATTACGCCAGCTTTTGAATGAGAAAAAAATATATGTTAACTTAATTTCTGATGTACAATGAAACTTATTAAAATAACTTAATTTCCGAAGCGTTATTAATGTCAAAAACCCATCGGGTCCAACGTCTCTGCAGAGATCATTGTTTCTTATTCAACCTGAATAAGAATTCAATCCTAGCATTATTAAAACGGTTATGTGTGTTATAGAATGATCATTACAAATTTTGAAAAATATTGACGCCAATGTTATCAGTTAAATTATTTACACACTGTTTCAAAAACGATTAGACTTGCAAATCATTATCATAAAATATGTATTCAAATAAAATATTGAATGTTCTAGCGGGAATATTAATGTTTAAAATTTTTTATTATTTTGTAATATTAAAACACACGAAATAAAATTATAAACCCGAAAATCGACCGAGATATACGATAACTGAACAATATTACATTGTGTAGAAATCGTGTGAAGTTCGCTATAAATAAATATTGTAATACCAAAATGAATGAAAAGGCAAAACGCGCTATAAAAATAAATACACATCACACTGTTGGTTATACCAGATTAAACTATGTTTTCCAGTATGTCGTTGCGTTTTAAGTCGTTATAAACAGTTTTTATTTATTTATTTTTAATATTCATCCATAACACTACACCTGAATTTGTCGCTTCTCACACGATTTGATTATGTGCATTTTCCCACTTACAGTCGACTAGAATGTTCAAACTCTAAAATGCACGTACCACCTATATAATTGCGGATGATTATCGTTGATCGTGACCACGCACAAATTTAACTCGAAAAAAACCATTAGTTCCGTTTTTGTAACGAAAAATAATTAATTGTTATCAAAAGAAGGTAAACGTTGATTTTGTTATTTATTCGGGCTTTAATTAACTATATAATATAATAATATGACGTAGTCTATTATACTTACGTAACCCATAGATTAAGTATCGTATATTACTGTTAGTCGTATTTACAGAATTAAAAAATATTGTCTGTATTAATATTTTAATTTTTGACTTTCAAATATTATATACCTCTGTATCGGCTTATCGTGTTATATAATAATAATAGCAATATTATAGTTTGAACCGACAAACTTAATATGTAATCCAATACCATTAGAATGATGTAGCAAATATAATTAAATATCAGTAATGTCATACAATTTTTTTTTATTTATTTTATACTTAATATATAATTGATGACGGAACGAAATAGGTAAAAACTCAAAAACAATTCCTGATGAATAATTAAAAAATGTTAACCCCGCTTAATATTATTCAAGTCTTGCATAATAGAAATTAATAATATTTTCAAACGACGCGACAACAGCGTGGGTGAGTGGATTCCTGGTTTCATTCGAGAAACATTCGAGTTGATTCTTAGCACACATAAGAGTTATAATATCTAGAACCTATTAGCTTTACCTAGGGGATACCGCAAGAAGAAAACGTCTCCCAAAAATATTTTTTTTCAGTTATTCAATTTAAGCTATAAGTTTTGATTTTTACATTCTGTACGAATTGAAGAAGCTTATGATTTTACAATGATATTAATTTTTTTCTCTCTCTCTCTGTGAACACTTTTTCGTATAGAAATACTTGTCCAAAAGTTTCGATCAGTATCTCCATAGAAACCGAATCCACCCAGATAGTATTTAGAGAGGTAATTTTTTCAATTTCTCAATACTTTTTCCAAAAACATGGAAAATCTGTCAAAAAATTAACAAAAAACGGCAAAATAGCAATTACCGGAATTTTTGTAAAATTGAAAACTACTTTTGAACATAACTTCTAAAATAATGCACCTAGGGACTTTCACCAACTACTAGCAATGGTCACGAAAATATCTCATAAAAATTTCAGAGGTTTGATCAATTTTGAGTCGAGTACAGCATTTTGAAAATTTTGGAAATTTCTCATTTTTTGTCAGTTTTTAGGTAATAAAATTTTTGATTTTTCATATTAAGATTTGAAAATTTAATATGATCTCACTAACATACATGTCTGATTGACCTGAAAAAATCTCAAAAATCGTAAGTCAAATTTTTTTTCTATACCCGTGACAATTTCATAGCGAATATTTTGGTGTAATAAAATTTCCAGCGAACAGAGAAATAAACATTTTACAAGGGTTTGATTGAAAAAAATCGAAGAAAATATATACAGATATTATGATATATCTATAGTTTATAAATATTTGGTTGCTGAAGGTTGATAGGTGTGAATTGAAATCCACTTGTTACAATTTTCATTATTTTATTCTATTTTGAAAATTCAATATTTTCGGTTATTATACTAAATACATACTATTTCACATCAAGGTTCAGCAATGTTAGTGTGGCGTAATGGGAACCTGATCGGCCTTTCATACGACGGTGTCGAGCTCAGGAAATTCGAATTTTTCGCATTTTTTCTAACCATGACTGACTAGATTATGCTACATTGCATATATGTTGATTTACAATAGTTAAAACCGCTTTATTTTATTTTATTATGATGCTTATATTTTACTGTAATTTGAAATTATTTATGGAGTTTTCATTAGGTGTATGTGAATAAATGAAAATCAATTTTCGTTTTTCGCAAATATTGTGTGTAACAAAATAATTTATTGTTCACTATTTAAGATCAATTCTTCAAAATCGATAATTATTATTGTTTATTAGTTGAAGCTCCGTTCAGAATCGTTTTATTGAAGAAATGATTTATCGTTTCTTTAAAATTCAATACACCCCCAAGAGTATTCCACCCGACGTGCGAAGAACACCCCGATGAGCGAAGTACACACTTTTTTTCTCACTTTTCATTATGTATTATTTTGTTCTTTATATTATTAACATTCTTCGTTCAGAATCGTATTAAAGAAGAAATTATTTATCAATTCTTAAAAATACAACACACAAGTGTATCTGACCCGTGGAGTGAAGAATATCCATGGTGTGAAGTATGTCCGGCTTTCTTTTTTCATATTTATCGACGAGGAAGTGTTAATAGGGAGTAGTATATTTTCAATGTAATTAAGAATATTTATGAAAACAGACAAATATTTTATTATTTTGGCACCTCCCATTGATAAATCCTGGCTACGCCACTTTATCTATTAAACATACCGTAACCATGAATAAGTATGATTTTTATTTCTATGGCAGTTTCATAAACAAAATATGAACATTTCTAAATTATTGCTGTAACTGCGATGCTAAAGGAATATCAGTAGACCTGTAACAACATTTTTGAATAAATATCCTAGGAAAATATATTTTTTTTTTTTTAATTTTCATCGTCTTTGACTTTAATTTTGCGTTATAAAACATTAAGTTAAACAATTTTACGTTAAAGTAGTTCGTCATCACTCGTCAAGAATTCTAACCATGTATTTTTATATTTTACTTCACATAATATTATCGAAAGAGTGCCTATACTCTACATGTATAAGGTTCAGTATACTTGTATACACTATGATACTGTTCATAAGATTGAACTAGTTAAACGTATTATTTTAATCAACCAAACTAATAATATTAATATTGTGTTAGAAATCGCAAATGTTTAAAAATACCAGATTGAAAATAAAAATTTAGTATATCAATATGTCAGCGAGCTAAATTTAAATAATTATTTAACGAAAAAATATAATTATTAATTATCTGATTTAATTTGCTTTTTATTTTTTTACTCGTCTGTAACAGTAAGAATCAATCAACTTATTTTTACAGCAATAATACAATAACGAATAATAAGCATTAAGCATATCTACTATATATAGTGTTTTAAATTAACTTTCTGATTTAATTTGATACCTACATTTCAAACTACACAATACATTAATACACTTAAAAATATTATTTTAAATAAAAGTCGTCAGACATTTACCGTTAATTTTTTTTCATTTCAAAGCCTTTTTAATTATCTTTATACTGAAAAATGGATCGTAAATATTTGTAATGTAATTTTGTCGGATGTTTGAAATTTCCGTCAATTCTGTCTGAAATGATTTATCATTGCTTTCGAACTTAAAATATACTACTACTCTACTTTGAACCTATAATGTTACTGACGGTAACGAAGAAACATAATAATATGTAAAAAAAAATAAGTACATTTTTTCTTCTTTTGGAAATAGTTTTGATAGTTAATACTTTGATATGAATTTCCATGAACAAAAATGATTTTGTTTTCTAACATAATTTTAAATTCTCGATATAAAAACCTCAAGATTTTAATGAGAAACATAACTAAAAAGTCGGACATATTTTCACCATGGGTATTCTTCGCTTCTAGGATGGAACTTAGTAGGTGACTTAAATTTAAAAAAATCATAAATTATTTCTTCAATAAAACGATTCTTTGCTGTGTTTCAGTTTATACAAAACAATTTTATTACAAATTATAATTGGGTAAAAAAAAAATATATTAAATAGACGTCACGCAATTTTATTTTTGAATTTTATATCACTAATGAAATGTTCTTAGTACAAAACGCGTGTATGCTATACTATCGAAAACCAGAAGGTAGGTACCTATATTGAACGTCTTTTCTTTCCTTTAACTCGGTGCCATTGTATAACAAAGTAAACATAAATGTTTATTTTATTAAAAAGTGAATTTTATCGCATAAAAGTAAGTAATAAATGTTTTTAAAAGCGCTTTCACAACATAAATTATAAACTTCCAAGGTCGATGAGGGATGGGCACATCAATGGAACTTTCTTGCTGGTCGAAACTTATGGACAAGAATTTCTATATGAAAAAATAAAATAAACATAATTTTAAAAAAAAACTAGCTCCTTCACCCCGCTCGAAATGTAAAACGTAAAATAAACTGCAGAGTAGATCATTATAGTAAATTAAACAAATGAACTGAATAATTTATTAAATGTTTTTTTTTCTCTAATAGAGATATAATTAATGTATAGTATTTATTTTACATAGAGATTTATATAAAGGTGTAATTAGTAGTTAGCTGCTATTAGTATTCAGTTTAATTGATTGAGCACCCCCTATTTATAATTTCTGGATCCGCACCTGCCTGTTGTATTACCATTTTTCTACCCTTTTTTTTTTGAATTTTCTGTTAAAACGAAGATTTGAATTGAAGTAAGTATAAGTACTTATATAAATACGTAATGCAAGTTTTGAATACAGTTTTACTTTTTTAGTCAGCATGGATGATTGTTATAAAAATGCCTTAAGAATAATAGCCATTTCAGAAAGATTTGGACTATTAAGTCCTTCGGGAAAAAAACTGAGGTACAGGGTTCATCCATACAATTCAAACCGAGAAGAAATAAAAAGGTTCGATAAATTCTATACAAAAATTAGAACGCGTCCCGTTTTGAAACGTATTTGAATTAAATGAAGTTTATTTTACCGATTTTTGTAAATTTTTGGGTAGTCTAGGCATGTGCTTCGAAAAAGTATTGAGAATTTTAAAAAATGACCTCCTAAAAGTACCAACTAGACAATATTTCCGATCTACAGAGTTACTGATCGAAACTTTTGGACCAGTATCTATGCTCAAAATCATGCTTCGATACATAAAAATTTAAGAATTTCATGAATTTTTTATATCATTATTTGGTTTACCGTACGGTGTGCCGTTCTAGTGTGATGCAGCTGATTAGAAACAATGTGATAACATTATCGACGGCAGCACCGTGAAACCGTGACATGCAACGGTTTCGAAGACCACCGTACAAATAACAGTAATAGACGTCATTTTCAACACACCCACCAAGAGTATCTGACCTGAAAAGCGAAGAATATTTGTGGTACAAAGTATGTCCGGCTTTCATGTCTATACTTTACTTTTTTTTTGTCTAATAAATAAAGAAAAGAACAAAATAATTAAAGAGAAAAAATAATAATGAAAGTAAAGTTGTTTGCAGAATTTCATTTTTTACAATTGGCAACTAAATTTTAATTGTTTCTTAAATTAATCTCTTAAAATTTAAATCTGAAAATTTTCAAAAATTTATATTATCTTATAAAATTATTAAGTTATAAATCAGTGGCTGCCATTTAGAAAACCAAAAATCTTATAAATTATGAAGTCAAAAATAGCTAAAAAACTTGAATTATTTTTTTTCTGAGGTATGAAGGCTTAATACATTTTTAAATTGAAAAAAAGTGATATTGTTTCAATCATGAAAATGACAGCAAAACTTAATCATAGACGAATATCGGATAGAATTGAAAGGTGAAACAACTGTATTAACATACATACTCAATATAAAACTGACAATAATATTATTGTAATTATTATTTTTGTCTATAATTAACTGATGCACCACTCAGAATCATTTTATCGAATAAATCATTCATTGTTTCTTTAAAATTTAACACAACCCCCAAGTGTACCTCACCCGAGAAGTGAAGAATACCCATGGAGCAATGTTACGTAGGCGTCCAAGAGGGAAACAAGATAAGGCAATCCCCACCCCTGAAACTTTCCGAAAACGATTTTGGTTATTATTATTGTTAAAAAAATAATAATTCTGACTATATAAATTCATAAATTTGAAGTAGTCAATATTGAAAAACATTAAACAGCATATATTTGTAATGCAAATGTTCATAGTGTTAATTAGGACTGTGAATTTAAATGAAGAAAAAAATCTTAAAAAAATGCATTTAAAATGTCTACAAATTCACTTAAATTGCTAACGAAATATGCATTTATAATTGCAATTAAATGCACAGAAAAACTATCTAATCTAATCTATTTCATAGCATATAATACCAGTTTTTCTCAAATTCCCGATAGCTATTCCTTGTGATTGAAAGGATCGAGTATATGCAATTTAAAGTCAAAGAAAAGGGTTTATTTTTTAAATACCAAACGTCGAATGAACGAGGTGAACGTAAAATATTTATAATATATTGGAGAACAGCCAAGGAAATTATAAGTATTTATTTATATATTCATAATAAAATGTATTGGCTGGAAAATATTACAAATATGTATCTATGTTGATTGTGGACGGACGATGTTGTTAAATACGTTTCATAACAGTTTTAAATATTTCGGTTTTTCTTTTAAAGCGTAAGTAGTTTTTTTTTTTTTACGTAGGTTTAGATAAGGTTAGGAGAAGGGACGGGAAAGGGAGGGAAGGGAAGTGGACTAGGCCTGGCTTACATTATGACATATAATATGTTATTTTGTTCGCTGGGGACACCACTATAAAAGAAAACGCGCCGAGTGCAATACCTCATGTCTTAGAATAACAAGCATTACGTCATTATAATATTATGACGTGCTGTTTGATATTAATAAGCTAAGGTGGTGAGGAAACTTGCACGAATACTTTATATTACAATAGAACCAGTTATATTAACAATAGTAACCAGAAATGTATTACGAAAGGGGCAAAAAATTTTACAAAAATTATATACACCACAAAATGAGCAGTTTTTTTTCTAAGACAAGTGACAATATATTATTTTTCATTGCAATATTAATAAATTCAAATTCAAAAAGAAAGCCGGATATACTTCGTACTACGAATATTCTTCGCTCTTCGGATCAGATACTCTTGGTGGATGTGTAGAATTAAGTAACAATAAATCATTTCTTCAATAAGATGACTCTGTAGACTCTGAACGAAGGAAATTAATAATATAAAGAAAAATAATAGTCGTCATTTTCAACACACTCACCAAGAGTATCTGACCCGAAGAGCGAAGAATATCCGTGGTGCGAAGTATGTCCAGCTTTCTTATCTATATTTTACTTTACTTCTTTTAAAAGCTAATAAATAAAAAAAGGAAATACAATTTAATGAGAAAAAAAATGTGTTAGAAAAATGTCCAAATTTTTTTTCACATTTTCAAAATTTTCTTGTGCCAAAATGTTTTTAAAAAAGATGAAAAAAAAAAATTCTGACTAATTTTTGTTTGTTTCTTTTTCTGTGCTGTTGTCTATTAGTAAAATCCTATTATTTTACCTAGAATTTTAAGTTTTATGAAATAAAAACGAAAAGTACTATAAGCACCCTAAAAGCAGTATTAACATTTTGATATTTTGGAAAAATTTTGATTTCTCAGAACCATTATTTTAGATTCTGAACAAAGTTGTTGAACGATATTCATTATTTTTTTGAATTATTTTTTTTTTTTACTTTTTTTCTATAAACACTTTTTTGCATGAATCTACTTGTCCAAAAGTCTCGATTAGCAATTTTTTAAAACCGGATTTGTCATTTGTTGGTACTTTAGAGAGATTATCAATTTTGAGTTTTCCTCCCAATTCTTCATTTTTTTGGGGGGAGAGGGGAGGAAGTTACCCAAACTTTGATAAAAAAGACTCGAAAATCATCATTTTTTGATCTAAACATAAAGAAAATTTAAACATAAATAGACAATAATGTGAAATAAACATTTTGGATATTTTTCTAACACTTTTTTTCTTATTAATTTATTTTTCCTTTTCTTTATTTATTAGATAAAAAAAAGTAAAGTAAAGTATAGACAAGAATACAGGACATACTTGCACTACGGATATTCTTCGCTCTTCAGGTCAGATACTTTTGATGGGAATATTGAAAATGACGACTATTATTGTTCTTTATGTTATTAACTTCCTTTTTTCAGAATCGTCTTATTAAAGAAATGATTTATCTTTTCTTTAAAATTCTATGCACCTACCAAAAGTATGTGACCCGAGGAGCGAAGAATATTATTTTCAGATTGAGTCGAGCCATGCTTTTTGTATAAAGATTAGGGCCGGGTTGGGTTGAAAATTATCGGCCCATGAAGGTTTTTAGTACGTAATTACGATTTAGGGTAGAAAAACTGGCCCAAAAGTTTCAATCAGTAACTCTATAGATGTTTTCTATGTAGTTGGTACATTGGGTAATTTTTCAACATTCTCAAAACTTTTTCTTAGCGCATGCCTAGACTAACTATCATTATTTTACTTAAAATTATAAATTTTAACGCATATAAAAAATAATTGATACGATAGATCTTTATGAAACTTGGTGCGTAGATAAAAACGTAGATACAAGACGAACATATTGGTGAAAGAAAATTTTTTACGGACGAATAATTAAAAGTTTTATAAAGTTTTGATTGAAAAAAAATCGGAAAAAGTATTAACAAATTTACTGGAAATAACAAAATAAATATTATCATGAAGTCAATTTTAGTTATTTAGTAATTACTTATGAAATTTTCAAAAACATTTAATCAGTTTTGAGGTAAGTACAGATATTTGAAAAAATTGGAAATTTCTCATTTTTTGTAAGTTTTTATTTCATAAAATTTTAATGTGTGGATATTAAGAGCTGAAAATTTAATACAAACATACTAATATTTATTATAAACAATGGTAAGGAAGAAATCTCAAAAATCTTAAGTCAACCTTTTCTTTATAACCGTTTAAAGTTAACATTTTGAGAGAATTCATTAGTTTTACATAAAATTACACACTAAAAGTTATCAAAAATTGGTTCAACCGATCTTTATGAAATTTGGTACGTAGACGGAAAATTACATTTCGAATATTTTGGTGTACAAAAATTTTTCACGAACGAATAATTAAAAATTTTCAAAAGGTTTTGATTGAAAAAAAATTGAAAAAAGAACGGAAAAATTACTATAAATCACTTACTATACATAAAAATAGAGATGGATTACTATGTTATTAATTAATAGTATTGGACTATTACAAGACATTTGAAAAAATAACGAATTGAATTTGACAGTATTAGTGAAAAATAAAGTCAAATCTATAAATAGCCCAATAGCCCCATAAAAACACCAAAATGTCAATTACACTAATTACAGAAAGGTTGATGATTTATGAATTTATATAAATAGATTTTTATTACTTTTTTCATTTTTATAAAGATATTTATAACCTTACCCGCGCGCGTGCAAACATGCATGCACACTATCACGTACACACACAATTATCGAGTACCCAACATTATTAAATAACATATTTTGTTAAATATAATCTAATCGACAATTATTATTATTGTATATTAATAGAAGCTCCGCTCTGAATCGTTTTATTGAAGAAATGATGTATCGTTTCTTTAAAATGTAATACACCCACCAAATGTTTCCCACCCGAGGAGCGAACAATCATCGTGTGAAGTATGTCAAGCTTTTCTTTTATAGTGGGATATAAAACTGACTGACTAAAAAATAAATAATATTATAATAAATTGTCTTGTATAAACTGAAACTCCGATCCGAATTATTATATTGAACAAATAATTTATAGTTCCTTCAAAATTTAACACACTTAACAATTCACATCCGAGGAGCATAGAATACCCATGATGTGAAGTATGTCCGGATTTTTTTTTTTGTTTTGGTGATCGTGAAATATACAGTTTTCGATGTCAAATTTATACGATTGGGAGTATCTTAACGCAAAAAAAACAATAATTTTTTTCAGTAGAACCTTGCTTTTGAATATGACCAAGAATCCTGAATTCACAAATGGACTTTTCACCGTATTGTCAAGGGAATTATATTCCGAATAAAACGTTGACTTATTTTTTTTTTTTTAATTACTTATTAACGAGAAATGATGTTGTCCGTTAATATTTCCGTTAATTATATTTATGAATTTAAATTTAAAATCACGGGTTTGTTAATATTATTAGTCATATTTTTTTATTTCAAGAATAAAGCCACGACTACGATAATTAACATTTTCAAACAAATACTTTTTCACGTTTTAGATATCCGATTATTTATATTACAACGAAAAAATAGATTTTCTCGTTAAATTACCGTCGATACGAAATACCAGTGAATTCATTTGTGATACGAAGAGAAATTAATTCAATGAAACACGTAGTTTTACCGTACACACAAATCGTAAGCATTCAGTACGGTATTGTTTGGGGCGCTACACGATCAGAGTTTCCTAGTTGCGGACAAAGTCATTATATCCATGTGAGTTGCGGACACGGGTCAAAAAGGCAATATACGAATTGCGGACGTATATTTGATCAGAAACAATCTTTATCGGCATTAAGATGATTGTGCCGATGCTATCGCGACAGCCAACAAATTTTGGCGTTTCATTACCGAAATGTCCCCACGTTGCACAGCAAGCCGAAAGTTGTTATCTATTTAAATTGATAGCGAACAAAGCGTGAGGAGAGTTTTGCGAAGTGAGCGAAGTGACACTCAATGTAATTAACAAATTTTATTACCGAAATGTCCTCACGTTGCACAGTAAAAGTCGATTATTAAGCCGAAATGTCCCCACGTTGCATAGCAAGCCGAGGTTGTCTCGACGTGTCCGCAATTCGTATATTTCCTTTTTGACCCGTGTCCGCAACTGTTATGTCCCAAATAATTGCTTTTGGAATTTGTCCGCAACTAGTATGCAGCCTACACGATTGCGCACTTTTTACCTTTTTACTTGAAAAAAAACAACACGATTGCGCACTTTTTACCTTTTTTTTATTTGAGCAAACACAACACGATTGCGTATCTTTTATAAAAATCAAGTTCTTATAACTGTTTAGTCAATAATAAATAATATTCGTCTAAAAATAAAGAAATAAAATATACTCATAATAATAATTTATAATAATATTGATACTCATCTATAATTTCATAAAATTAAAAAAAAAATCTAACAATACGTTATACATATTATAGTCAAATATTAATAATCTAATAAAATTTTTCATAAAAAGAAAAAGAGAAAACGTCATAAAAAAAATGTAAATAATAATAATAAGAGAATAAACTTATAATTTTTTACCACAAAAAAGTGACGAAATAATAGGTTCCTGGCGCCTGTTGTGTTTGCTCAAATATAAAAAGGTAAAAAGTGAGCAATCGTGTTGTTTGCTCAAATATAAAAAGGTAAAAGTGCGCAATCGTGTTGTGTTTTTTTCAGGTAAAAAGATAAAAAGTGCGTAATCGTGTTGCACCGATTGTTTGTAAACATTGAGAGGCTGGATGCTCATTTAGGTAAATATTCTGCTCCATTAGAAACTTTATCACGCATTGTACAATTTACGAATTTCATTACTTTTTTCAGCACGTAAAGAACGCAAAACAACATTTCGCGTTAAACTTTGATTTTAAATTGCAATTTTACAACTTTCCATTCATAATTTTAAATTCTGCATATCAGGACTTGAAACTGAACATATTTTTCTCGATTTCTATAATTATTTTTTCAATTTTGAATTTTATTTAGATTTTGATTTTTAATGGTTTCTACCTGTGTACAATTTTACAAAGATCAGAATAAATGATTGGAGGAACCCGGGATTGATATATTAAACAGGTAATGGAACCGGTTTTTGGAGAAAATTTAAATACAGAACCCATATTTTTTATTTCATGAAATCGGAACAGGAATCCATTTAAATAAAATTGAATTATTAAACGCTTAATGTATGGTGATGATTAAAATCTTATAATTAAAATTAAATTTAAAGATTGTTTTTAATACATTCGAATTAAAACATTTTTTAACCGAAACCTAATTTCTTTACTGTTTTAAAAACAATGACTGGAACCGAAAATTTCTTTTCTTTAATCCAAACCGTTGCCTGGAGAGGGGCTGAGTATTGATAAATGAATCACTCATTATAAAAAAAAAGTGGTTTAGTGTAAAAAAAATGTATTTTTGGTTTCTAATATTTGTCATACAATTTGAACGCAAGCACTTTAAAAATAATTTAAGTTTTTTCTGAGTATTTTTTCACACTTATTGTAAGATATAAGAAGTTGTTAATTTCGATACGTGAATTGGATCATATTTTAATACTTTACTTGGTGGCTAAATGGTCTAGCGATTACACAATGCTAACAATATAAAAATTAGGAACCGATTTTAGTGATTTATTTTATTTACCAGTATTTAGATTCATATTATATAACTTCGGTTTCCTTTGGATTTCAGAAAATATCAAAGTGACCGTTACATACTTCAATTGCAATTTAATTATATTTATAATGAGGAGATGATTGCAGTATGTGCCGTAACGATATCTAAGACCAGAATGATATTATAAAACTATAGTGAAGTTGTTATATTATCATTATTTTTGCTGTCGCATAAGTTAAACATAAATACGAAGATATAATAAAGCCACAAGTATCATTCGATTTGACAGTAAACGAGTGGTTGATGATTTTATGATGGGCCGTATCGAAAAGCGATAGGGAACCAGTGCCAAACCAGTAGAAACTCGTATTCAAACAGATTGAACATATCTAATAGTATTACCGTAGATTAACACATTAACACAATAAGTTTAATTTATAATCTGTGGTATTAGTCATTAGTCATTACACTAAACACACACACAAAGTGGCGCACACGTTATGGTTCGACGAAGTCGATTGACCCAATATTTTTGGGTAGGTGGGTTGGTGATTAACCATTTGGAAGTTCAAAATATAAGAAAATTTTTAATTGAGCAGTTTATAATGACATTTAATAACAATATTAGAATTCGTTTCGACCCATCCACTTACAATTGAACGTGCACTACTGCACGTACACACACACGCACACACACACACACACACACACACTCATACGCACACACTCATTTTCTATATTATTATATCTATATCTATAATATTTTCTATATTCCATTTTCTATAGCAACCATAATAGACAGATACAAAAGCTATCTTACCTTTACATAACTCATATTAACTAATAATATAATTATAACTAAAAATATAATATAATTAATACATAAATATTATTTTATAATGTTGTTTTGAAGTCGTCGAAAAAGACATACAAGAGAAAGACATACAAGGAAATAGGCATGTTATAATGATAGATAACATAAAATTTAATTCTGTAAACGGTATTTGATAATACACTGTGAATACTGTAACCACACGGCCAAAAGTTGAATATATTCAACTATGCGGTAATTAGGGTAACGTGTTGGTAGACACGTTGATGTTTTGGATACCAATTTTTAACAAACCAATCAGAGAAGAGGATTTTACACGACACGACACGACACGGTGAGTTGTGAACCCCGCTTAAGCGTATAAATTTCATAACATAACTTGCTTCAAAATTCACAAATAAGGCCGATGGAGCTTGGAGGGGTTTTTGCCCCTAAATATGTTCAAGCCCACTTTAAAAAAAATAATAATAAAAACGTGTGTACTTCGCACCTTTGGGTGTTCTTTGCACCTCGGGTGGTATATGTGGATTTTTTATGATAATTAAAATTAATTAAAAATAATTTAATTGTCACTAAATTTTTTGATATGCTACTTCAAGATGGATTAATATCAATTATTAAGTGACTTAATTTTGTGTCTAATTCACAACGGAAACAAATTATCAGTACCAATACAAACGATGCGTTACTTGTAATCCACACTTTCAGTCAAAGCAACTATTGTCGGTATTAATGCTGTACAACCAGCTCATAAATCAAAATCATAAATCAAAATATAACTCTCAATTGTTCTGTAATTACATTTAAATTGTTTATTTGTTAAATTTGGAAAGTCCCATACGAACATTAACTCGAAGTTCGCTTTTTAACTGTAATAAAATGACGCACAGAATATAATATGTATCGTTAAAACTGTTCACATTTTTACATAGATATTTCGAAAGGTAGACCACGGGCAAGTCTTTATTGATTAAATGGCCAATGTGGTACTAGTATGTTGAATGTTCAAAATGTCAATCCTGAACACGATGGAGAGTACGTTTGTGAAGCAATAACAGAATCCGGTTATAACGCCAGCGTATCGTACACACTTCGATCATCGGGTAAGTCACAGCAGTTGTCAGTCATCTTTTACTATTTCAGCGTCGAACATGCGTCATTATATGAACTTAGGACTTCTCGACAATAAGTATAAAATGCGTATGATAGTTTCGTATTCTTCGTTCTGCTCAGAATCTAAAATTGATATTGATCAATAAAAATCCTAATGGTGATTATGATTGCATTTTAGACATACCAAATGGTTTTAAAGTCAACGGGCCAGACGTTGTTGACGTAGAAGATAACAACAATAGAATGTAGTGTTTCAAAATATTTTTACAAAAACTAATTTAAAAGGACCTAAGAATCATTGCAGAATGTATCTGAAAGAACTGTACTAATTGCAATGGAAGTCGGTGCATTTATACATACCAATTAACAAGAGTATTGTTTTATTGCAGTAAAATAATATTTATTACATGAATTTCAATTATTATGTTTTATTCGTAATGACCACAATTATTTTTTTCTTACATTAAAAATCATAATATTTTTTTAAAAATTACTGTTAAGAATGTTTGTATATAGTTAAAATCGACCACTAACTAGTAAAAATTATATCAAAAAGTAACTTTCATAATAGTTTTGTAAATTATCCAATAAATATTAATTCTTTAAACCATTAAAACTGAACTCGTTGAATTGAATTCATGAAATTATCAAATAATTAGACATTACTTAGATTAGATTCTAATCTAACGCATTAAAAATAAAAAGTATAACTAGTCGCATTAGATCTTATTTTTTCATAGCAATAAAATAATTTGTATTCAAATTTCTTTATCACCATCGATATTCTTACTTCAATCATTATTAATTTAATAATATATACATTTTTTTATATTTGAACCCTAAATAAAATTAATTTCTAACTTATAATTTCAACTGCCTATATTAAATTATTATTTTCATTTACTGACTTCTCATTGAAATGCGTTAGAAATTACAGAAACCCAAATAAATTATTTATTTATATTAGTTTATATAGGTATCAGAGTAACAAAAATTCGAGGACAAAATAATTTGAATAAAAAAAAAATAATCCGGGATTTATATGTTTTTCTCGAACTTGGCTAATAATTATAGTCAGATTCCTAATCATTTTTCTGCTCAATTTGTTCGCAATTTAAATACAACTTCAACGATTGATAAGTAGGAAAATGATAAATGTCCAGATAATGCTCAGCACTAATTCCATATAACATTAATAGTGTTTACATTAAATTGTATTATATAATGCATACGTATTTACAAAAGATTAATATGAGTACTTATAACTATATTATAATATTAGAGTCTGAGTGTACCGAAGAAGATAGTGGTTTTATGGTGATGTTAATTTTTAATTTTATTTTTTTATGACTACACTTTTTCGATTAGAAAAAATGCTTATATCAGTACGTATGGAATACGTTTTCAGAAGATAATTTTATTCGTAAGGTACTTTAAAGAGATAATTTTGGAAATTCTCAACGATTTCGCCAAGCGTAAGAAAAAAATACCGTACAATTTTGTAAAAACGGCGTACGAAAATATTCCGTAACGTAGATTTTCATGAAATCAATTTTAATAATTCAGTCATAACTTCAAAGTAATTGTACAGAAAACTTTAAATGTTTCCCCATTATCAACAATAATGTAGTTCTAACTTTTAAAAAAATTTCATACAATTATGGTTACTTTTAGAGGCAAATCCGGTTTTAAAAAGTTATTGATCGAAACTTTTGGACATGTATTTCTATACGAAAAGTTGTACACAGAAAAAAAAATAAAAAAAATAAATAAACATCATTGTAAAAACACTAGCTTCTTCACTTCATTCAGAATCTAAAATTATAATTCATGTGATTCATTTGATAGTTAACAAGACAATCGATGAGTTGCACTAAGTTGATAGTAGTAGTTAAAACTAAAAAATCAAGCAAAACTAAAATATCATAGTCTGCACATACCTAGATCAATTGGAAAAAAACAAACATTACGACAACACTTATGAAAAGTATGTAGGAATTACAGAACTGAATGATATCTTTAATACATTTCCTTTTTCTCAATAGTAACTAATACACTAACGTTTGGGAAGCGCATGGAAAACATAGTGTTTGCAAATAATATTATTTACAACAATAATGTATTACTACATTATGAATTGGGTTGTTAGAAGATAGATAACTGGTAACAAATACAAAATTTAAAGGAAAAATTACTAAAATGTTTGGCTAGGTTTATGAAAATACGTATTGTATTAATTTTTTGCATTGAGTCTTTTACAATATCTTTGTTGTCTTGAACAGTAGTTTGGTTAACCTAATACATTTGTAATCAACATAAACTATTTTGTGGCTACACCTTTTTGCACCGGTAGTTTCAATCTAAATTTGTTCGGGAGTAAATATATTTTTGCTATCGCTACATTTAACATAACTATTTTGTTAAAATTTAATGAGTTATTTTGGATAATAATTAATTATGGTTTCAGAATCTTTTTTGTCAAATTTTGGATACTTTTTCCCCCGAAAAAATTGAAGAACTAAGAAATTCAAAAAATAACCTCTTTAAAGTATAATCTAGAGACAAATCCAGTTTCAAAAAGTTGATTGTCGAGACTTTTGGATGACAATTTCTGTACAAAAAAGTGTCGACAGGAAAAAATAAAAAATAAACACCATTGTAAAAACACTAGCTTTTTCACTTTGTTCAAAATCTAAAATAGAATAAATAATATAATTTTCAAAAGGCTTATCATTTTCTTTATAAAAATATCAAATAATTGTGTATTTTTTGTTAAAAATTATTCAATTTTGTTTTGTTTGTTTGAATTTTAGATTCTGAACGTAGTGATGAAGCTTATGTTTTTACAATGATGTTTATTTATTTATTTATTTTTTTTCTTCTTTGTAAACACTTTTTCGTATAGAACCACTGGTCCAAAAGTTTCGATCAGTAACTTTATAGATCCAAAATCGGATCTTGTTGGTACTTTTGAGAGGTCATTTTTCAAATTTCTCAATATTTTTTTTAATAATGCGAAAAAACTGAAAAATTTTTTTCAAAAAATGGCAAAATATGCGATTACTGCAATTTCCGTAAAATTGAAAATTACTTTTTGACATAACTTCTAAAATAATGCAGCAAAGAACTTGAAATTTTCACCAACCACTAAAAATAGTCACGAGAAAATTTCATAAAAATTTCAAAAAGAT
>JAIPRM010005876.1:0-19712 GCA_025469315.1 Stegophylla sp. TES_Ste_2020 | reverse complement strand
AATTGCTTGAAAAATTTTCATGAATTAGATTAATTTTCTTTTAAAATTTTTCTATTAAATTATATATACATATATATATATATATATATATGTATTTGAAAAACCTAAAAAAAAAAAACCGTTAAGTACCTAAATAAATGTATTTTAATTTAATTTGTTTAAGTATAACTTTGTTATTACCTTAAAAACTGTTGCATTGAACCACTAAATATTTTTAAAATTAAAAGATCGTAAATTATTAACCATTAGCAAATGTTTATACTTTGAAAAACTAAGTACATTATTTCTTATATTTTTTTTATGTTTCTAATGTTCATAAAAATGGATTTGAAACGCAGAATAAGTACAATAATACATTTAATATCTAATTAAAACTCTAAAAATGAATTAATTTTGTTTTTTTAGTACCAAATTTCAAATTTTATCATCAAATATGCTTTAAAAAGTTGTAAAATTAAGAAATATGCTTTTAAAACTACAAAATCACCAAATATGCAAAAATATGCACTTTTAATATTTATCACGTAGTGTTATGAAATGAATTTCTAGCTTACCTAGCAATAAATCTAATTGCTCACAAAAAACATGCAAATGCAACAACTTCCGAGCCTTAATTATATACTTTCATTAAATACTTGCTTAGGTAGTAGACACGGTTGGGCTGGCCATTCGTCCGTATTACGGTTGGCCCCTAAACTCTGATTTATATTTTATTCTCAGAAAATTTATATAAAATAGTTGATTTTAGCAGGGACGTATTTATGATCTTCTCAGGGATTAGTGTGACGTAAAAAAATTGTTTTCGGCCTTCTTTTTTTCACAAAAATAGTAGTAATACATTTTTTTAATTATCTCAAAAATGTAGGTATGTACCTACAACACAATATTATAATTATGAGTTATAAATGGTACAAAATCTAATTTTCTTCTTTATAGAGTTATTATTTTAGTAATAAAAAATTTATTATAATTTATAATGAATTGGAGAGGTGTGTATTAGAATATGGGTTTGAAGATTGGAACTCGTCTTAGTCAGGTTAAGAAGTCGAAAAACTTAAAAAAGTTTAGTGTGATAGATTTCCTGAATTTTCATCTCAAACCGGTTTTAAGATTCCCGTATTTGATTCAAGTAATAAATCTTGTTTATACTTTTATAGTTCTTGAAATAATGTTAATGACAGTATAATATGTTGTTTACCTAGACAGGTAACAAACTTTGAATTTAATTTAATTCTGTTTTTAAATTCATTAATTTACCTATTCAGTTAATTTCTTGTATAAGTATAATTAATTATTATGTAATGGCATTTAAAATGATACTCTTTGTATTTCAACCTTCGCAGAACTTGAATTATTTTTATAAATAAATAAATTATATTAAAAAAGTATAATAAAGCAAAGATAAGTAAAGTATATTAAAGACAAAAAAACCAGACATACTTCGAACCATGGGTATTCTTCTTTTCTCGGGTTAGATACTGTTGGTAGGACTGTAGGAATGTTGAACTTTAAGGAAACGATAAATCATTTCTACAATAATACGATCCTGAGCGTCATTTTCAGCCGAATACGGATAACTCGCCTTGGCCATTTCACCGTGGTCGTTTCGCCGTTGGTCATTGCCGACATTTACCTCTAGATATTACTTTAAAGATAGATGTTACATTTTCAATTTCTCAAATTTATTTAAAGGAAAACTGCCCAGTATCTGATAAAAAAAGACTCGGAAACTATCATTTTTTAATCCATACTTACTGAAAATTTATTCATAGGTAGACAATTATATAAAAAATACTATTAGCATGAGAACATTTACAAAATATGAAAAAATTTGACCATTTTTCTCTAACACTTTTTTCTCATTATTATTTTTTTTTTTTACTTTTCTTTATTAACTAGCTAAAAAAAAATGAATTATAGTAAATTAAGTATAGTAAAGAAAAGTAGAGTAGTGCAAAAATGAATGTAAAGTATAGACAAGAAAGCCGGACATACTGCGCACCACGGGTATTCTTCTTTTCGCGGGCCATATACTCTTGGTGGGTGTACTGAAAATGACGTATATTATTGTTCTTTATATTTTATTAACTTCCTCCGTTCAGCGAATCGTATTATTAAAGAAATGATTTATCGTTTCTTTAAAATTCTACACAACCACCAAGAGTATCTGGCCCGAGGAGAGAGGGAAATACCCGCTGTGCGAAGTATGTCCCGCTTTCTAGTCTATATTTTACTTTTCTTTCTTTCTTTGAGTTTACTTTAATATACTTTACATTTTTTTTTAATCAGGCTGGATATTATAAGGTAATAATTATTATTTGTCTTGATTATTATTATTATTATTGACTAATTTATCTTATATGCTCAACGCCGGTCTTTATACGTTTGAAAACACATAGTGTACTAGTCACGAATATTATGGTGTTTTCTCGAGACGCTAAGGAGACATCATATTATTTATTTCCATTGTTTATTTTTTATTTTTTTCACTTGTTGAAGTGCGTGTACATTATCGATTTTTAATGGGAGTATATGGACAAGTGTCACGGAATATTAAACTAGGCGTAATCTTTGTAAAAACAGCCTTCAATTACTGAGGTCATACATATAGTAGCTAAATATCACGCGCGTCATAATGCAACGAGGAAACTGTTTTAAATATTATATTTTGTGCAGTTAATAACAGTGGCGCAATTTACGGGAATGTAAGTTGGTGCTCACATATCATTAAATTATTTAAGTTTACAATGTTGTAGGTTTACAATGATAAAATTATCTATATGTTGCCATACTGGTTTTACCAATTTTATGCGATTACGAATTATGAAGAAAGCACAGAAAAAACAGAAAGGAACTTTTGTAGAAATAGTGTTGGAACTTACGGGAGTTAAAAAAAAAATCGTATTTAAATTTTGATGAAATTAAAAGTGTTGACAGTTAAAATATATTATTCATATTTTATTTGTTATTTGATGCAAAATTGTTAATTTATATAATATCTTGGGTTATATAATGTCATTGGTTGATTACAAGTTTTCAATGTTTTATGTTTTATGATAAAATAAAAATTATGTTTTTAATTTGTTTAAGTTTAAAAATTAAATATCAACATTAAAGAAATAATGAGAAATGCCTTTGTAATAGAATACTTTGATTAAAGGTTATTTTTTTCGTAATTAAGTGTACAATATTAAATGTACATTAATTTTGTTTGATTAATTATTATGCTTTATATATTTCAGAATCATAACATCTGTAGCATTTGTATAAGTAACCAGAGGGGCCAAAAAAAAAAACCAAATTAATGTATTATATAATATTTGTCTATGATAAATTTTTATAATCAATAAAAATTTAAGTAAAGCGAAGATCAGTAAAGTAAAGTAAAGCAAAGATGAGTAAAGTATATACAAAAAAGCCAAACATACTTTGCATCACTGGTATTCTTCGCTCCTTGGGTCATATACTCTTGATGGGTGTGTAGAATTTCAAAGAAACGATAAATAATTTCTTCAATAGTACGATTCTGAACAAAGGAAGTCAACCTTATAATGAACAACAATAGTCATAATTTTCAACTCACCTACCAAGAGTGGGTCCCCCGAGGAGCGAAGAATATCCGTGGCGTGAAATATATTCAACTTTGTAGTCTATACTTTACCCGTCTTTGCTTTACTTTGATTTACTATACATTACTTTACTTAACTCATTTTTGCTTTACTTTACTTAATTTTACTTTTTTTTCTTATAGTATGGATAAAGAAAAAGAACAAAAATGGGGAAAATGTGAAAAAAATAAAATCAAATTTATGAAAATTCGGGTTATGCCGTTTTTTACCGTTTTTTGTCAATTTTTGGTTAATCTAGACTTGCGCTTAGAAAAAGTATTGAACATTTTGAAAAATTACCTCTTAAAAGTACCAACAAGACAACATTTCTGATCTATAATTACTGATTAAAACTTTTGGAACAGTATCTCTACTAGAAAAAGTGTTTCCATTCATACAAAAAAAAAGAATAATAGTAAAAAAAAACCACAGATTTGTAAACCAATGCATTTTACTATTTCATTTATTACATTCACTATAGCTCAGAATCTAAAAGCTTAAAATTCAATTCCATTCTAAAAAAAAAATTCTTTAGTAGATATAAGATTTTTTTGTGTGCGTAGATACGTAAAATTATTTAAATAATAAAATACGATGATAAAATATCGTTCGTCGTTTCTTAACAAAAATGATGATTGTATAATACGAAATCAATACCTCATTTTTGAATGTCAAGTTCTAAATTAAATAAACTATCAAATAATACGATTGCGACATTTATTTATTTATCATAGTAATGTTAATTAACTTCGTAAAGACAAAAACAATGTCGTTTACCTTTTACAATGTTTTGTCTATAGACATAATACTACCCAGTAAGTACTCATAAAGTAAAAAGATATACATAATATCTAGAGGAATAACAAATCAATAAAATACTATAATAAACAGTATTATTTTTATCGTTAAGCAATGATTGTTTGATTTTTGTTTCCGATTTTGTTTTGTTATTTTTATACTTGTAATCTGGTGATCGCCATAGATAGGTACTGGAATTTTCAATGACGTTTCACACTCAGCGTGAATACATTTTTATTAGAGTGCAGTGTGACGACCAGTGTTGTGCTTAGATAAAAAAAAAATATCTAGATAAAGATAACATAAATCAAAATGAAATTATCTAGATAAAGATAGATACTGCAAAACTGATATTTATCTAGATATAGATAAAAAAAGAGATAAACATTTTTTTTATACTAAATATTAAATAATAAGTAATCAAAACAAAATGTACACAACATTTTTTTAAGCTAGTGTATACCTAAAGTATACAAACTAACTTGTTCGTATTCTTTTAGTAATATTTATAACGTCAATTTACAATAATAAGTGCTGTGTAAAAATCTATTTCCAAAAAAATATCGTTTTAATGTATAATTAATTCGTCTTTGATCATTCTATTATTATTCCCAAACTAATATTGCTCAACACTTGAATATAATATCGTCTTAAGGTTTCATATTCTGGGAGAAACTAATAGATAAAATATATAAATAATTATTATCGACCGAACTTTTCCATTTGTTATAAGTCATGAGTTTATGACCTTGGCTCGTAATAGACAGCACCTGGCCCACCACATAGGTACATTTCTGAGAACACAACTTAATAATAGTTTCTCTGTCAGAAATAAAATGAACTAAAATATTCGAATACAACGTTTCAGATCTAAAGTATTAAACAAGTCACGATGATATTAAATGAACAGATTTAATTTCTATAAATAGATTTGAATTTATCATTCTCTTTACAAGGTTACTGTACTGTGTAGTACGAATAGACTTTCTAATAACCATTAGTGTCTTAATATATTACATTCAGTTGAATATTTGTAATTTAAAAAGTATACTGAAATTACTACTCACGTCAATAAACTTTAGATTATGAGTAACGAGGAAAATGTATTGGTTTTACAACTATAAACTTTACATCTGAGTGAAGTGAAGAAGCTAGTGGTTTTTGCAATGGTATTAAGTTATTTTTTTCTGAAAACACTTTTTCCACTTGAATATGAACTCGGATCAGTATGTGTAGTGAAAGTTTTCGTTAGATGGGTTCATTCACATGATAATACTTTAATGAGATAATTTTTCAAAATTATCAATAGTTTTTCCAATGTAATGAAAAACTATCGAAAACTTTAGTAAATATGTCATAAACCAGATTTTCATGAAATTAATCTAAGAAATTTTTAGTTTTAACTCCAATAAATGTGTGTTAGAAATTTGAAATTTTCACCCATTAGAATTAGAAAACATTTCATCATTTTTTGATAAAGGTGGAATTTTGAAAATATTGGAAATACTTCAACTATTATAATTTTTTTCCTCCAATAATTTTCAATTCTTCATTTGGTGAACATTTTGATTCATTTTGATTTTGTCCTCTTTGATTTATTGATTTTTAGAAATTAGAAGAAAGTCCTTAAAATCATGAATTCACTCTCCCCCCTTCCCAAAATTATATTTTGGATTCTGAGCGAAGCGAAAAAGGTAATGTTCTTACAAGTTACAATAATGTTTATTCTTTTTTTTTTTTTCTGTCATGTGTACACGTTTTCCTATACTTGTCCAAAAATTTCGACAGGCTATTTTTTGAAACCGGATTTTTCTCTAGATCAGGCGTGCCTAACCTTTTTCAAATTCCGGGCCACATTTTATAAGTACCTAATATACCTATTTCACGGACCAAACGACCTTTGTTTTATTTTACATTATTAAATAATTGTGTTTAAAATACTGGATATTTAAAAATAGATAATTGATAATATGATAAATATTTTGGTGCAAAAAAATTTTGAAAAATTGAAAAAAAAATTTGGAATTTTTTTTATAACACTGTTTTATGTGTACATATTTTCGTATAAAAATATTTACTCAAAAGTTTCGACCACCAACTTTTTGAAACCGGCATCACGGATCATCATGATGCCTTAAAAAGGCCAATTTTCAAAATTCTCGACTGTTAAGTAAGTAAAGTGAAGTAAAGTGAAATAATGTAAAGCAAAGATATGACGTAAACTGTAAAGTGTAGACAAGAAAGTCGGTCATAAGTACTTTTCATCACGGATATTCTTCGCTCCTCGGGTCAAATACTCTTGTTGGGTGTGTTGAAAATGACGACTCTTATTGTTCTTTATATTATTAACATGGTATATTCAGAATCGTTTTATTGAAGGAATAATTTATCGTTTTTTTTTTTTTTTATATTCAACACACCCACCAAGACAGAAGGATACCCGTAGTACGAAAAAGTCCGGTTTTTTTTTTTTACATATTTATCCTATTTGTATAATAATAATATTTGTAATTAATTAAAATCAGCAATTTAACGGAGTACACAATACGTATGTCCCATTTTCTCATTTTCATAAATTTCGAGGAAATTCAGTGAATTTCGTTTCTTTTTTTTTGCTATATGTATTAATTATTTAAGGTTAAAAAATAATATTGTTTTAATAAATATTCGCGTAATCAATCATTTCTCCCTTTTGAAACTGTTAATTTTGGGTATTGAGTCATATTTTATCTACCTGCTTCGTGTACAATATTTTTTATGCTTATTTACCCGGATACAATCAGGAAAGTTTATCGCCGTCCAGTTGTTTGAGAAAATGATAAGACTTATGCTCTTTAGCCCAGTGGTTCTTAACATTTTTCTAATGACGGAACACTGAACATTTTATAAGATTTTCGAGGAAACACAATGATTTTTCATGGTTATACACGTCTTATAATTGACCAATGGCTAAATAAGAATAAAAATTTTGGAAGGCTAATCCAAACTTTGTGAAAATTCAAACATAGATGGACAATAATATTAGAAATATTTTGGCGTGAGAGAATTTTTTTGAAAATGTGAAAAAAAATTTGAAAATTTCTTTTATTCGAACATTTTTTTCAGAGTTTTGAATTTTGGCGGAACACTTATCCCAAGTTCACGGAACACTTGTGTTTCACGGAACACCGGTTAAGAACCACTGCTTTAGCTAATATATCTGTCTGTAAAAATTAGTGATTCAAATACGATAAATTAATTAATTTTAAATTCGATTTGATTTCGATATCGTATAATTCACGTCTCATGTGCGATATAATAACAATACACGTCTTCAAGGTACATTCATTTATTATCCACTAGGTAATTCTAGTATCACTGAGTAATAATTATCCACTAGTAATCACTAGGTATAAAATAGACCACGGAATAAAAGTCCAACGGAAAAAAAGAACAAATTTATGAAATAAGTACACTCAACACGGGATTTAACATAAAAGTACTGACAATATTACATTGCGTGTATTATATATTTACATTACATTGTATATCAAATTTTATTACACCAAAATATTCGCCTATACTCTATCTATGCATCAAGATCGGTCGTACCAATTATTTTTCATATGCGTTGAAGTGTGTAATTTTAAGACATAATTTTACAATTAGGTATATTCTAAGTGTATTGGCGATATATTATTATTTACAAACCTTCTCATTTTTCGTTTTAAATTTTTGTATAAGTATCTACCTGTAATTTTCTAAATTCACTGTATTTATTATAATATACGTCTCAGTGTTTTCAAAAATCAATGATTTGAAAATTTGTTAAATAACAGTAAGTAATATTGTCAGTGGAGGAAAACGGGAATAGAACTTTTTTTGGAGGAAAATGAAATCTGATTTTTGGAGGAAAAGGGATACGGCCTACAATTCATGTGCTCCATTTAATGCGTTATAAATCCTTTTCCATACCTGCATTGTATGTTTTATTATATACGTGTTTATCTAGTTATTGGTGTAATTTGTCGTAACTACACGTTGTTTATTTTCAAACTACTTTTATCCGGTAATTTCGTTGTAGATCACGTTTATTATTTGAAATTGCAAATAAATTACCAGCATAAAATACAAATTATTCATGAAAAAAAAAAAAAAATCCGTTATGGTGATGAGTCATGTACACCTACGTTATGTGTTGCTACCCAACAACACTGCTTTTATGACGCAGAAGGTGAATAACTGTTGCAGCAGTGGGGACGACCGCTCGCTTCCGGGTTCACAAACCGAAAAACGTAAAATAAATTAATTACCTTACCATTATTGACGGCACGTCATTACATGAAATGATCACTGAAAGTTGGGGAAAACAGCGTGAATAATATAATATTGCTGAGGGCAAAAAAAAAAAATACGTGGGCAACTGGAAAATTACTCTAATTTTTTAATAATAGTGGATTTATTAAAGTCATATTGCTTATAATTTTAACTTTTATACTCACATTAAGTATATCATAATATTTTCACTGAACTTTTTTTTCAAATTAGCAATTTTCCATAGGTTACTGGTGCAAAAAATATTCCATTGAATATTCTTCAAAAATATCAAAATATGAAACTAATCTAGGATAATTACAGCCCTAAAGTATCCACTAAATTCCCCGTCTAATTATTTATACATTTTTACGGTGGTTTTCAGAAAAATATGTTTGTTTTTTTTTTTTTTTCTATAACACGCTAAATATAAAGTTATAAAATATAAATTAATACATTGTAAAAAATGTAATTTTATTACTCCACATTGGCGTTTCGTTTTTACAAATAGGTCAATAAATTCTTTAGAGTTAAGTTTCTTTAAAATTGCATTCTTTGTTGAAAGTG
Source organism: Stegophylla sp. TES_Ste_2020 (assembly GCA_025469315.1). Lineage (NCBI taxonomy): Eukaryota > Metazoa > Arthropoda > Insecta > Hemiptera > Aphididae > Stegophylla > Stegophylla sp. TES_Ste_2020. Next base: position 10,446 of record JAIPRM010005876.1, on the reverse strand, counting down.
ATGCTAAAATATCAGGTTTTTACCTAAGCTCTTGGTAATATTTCACTCGCTTAAGGCTAGAAAAAAAATTTGATCCTGGAACAAAGAAAAAAATTCTGACAATAATTTCAAAATTTAAAAATGTTAGATCAGAGATGCCGAAGTCATAAAACTTTATACTTTGGATTGAACCCAATACATTATACTACCCATATTACTCAGTAGCGTTGTTTAGATTTTTAATAAAGGGGCTAAACGTTTTGATCATTTATGACTGATAAATGACCAAGCCCGGATTAAGATGGGAGTCAGGAGAGGCCATGGCTCCGGGCCCACAAGGATATCAAACAATAGTGGGCCCCTGGTTGATAGTCTGTTTTATTTTTTTATTTTTGGTTTTATTTTTTTTTATTAAATGAAAAATATTTTGATACAATTACGTTTACGTTTCCTATAGGCTATACTATATGATCTTAGCTTTTATTTTGAATTTTTTTTTTTTTTTTTGCGTTTTTTTACGTTTTTTCATTCATAGAGCCTATTTTAGCATTTGTGGGGTTAAATCTATAACCCCCACGATGAACTGCCATAGTGGTCAAACCATTGAGACGAGCCTATAATAACATAATAATACAATTTCACATAAAAGTATTAAATTAATATCTAAAACATACTTTTAATTTATCTTTAAAAAATATATATATATATATATATAAAATAGGAAGTTATAAAAAGTTATGGTTTAAATTTGTGCTACACTTCTGTGAAAATTTACTATAGATTTTTTATAATTATTAAAACAGTGTTTTTTTGTTTTTTATAAATATATACGTATTAATCAAATATTATTATAAATATTAAAAAATTGTCGTGGGAGGGGATCCATCCACCCCTCATCCCCCCCGTTTGACCACCACTGATAATCATACGAAAATGAATTAATTTCGTTTTTCTGGTCAAAATTCGACCACTTAGTGATACCTTCTAGTATTTAATATTCGGTAACTTTTTACACAAATTTCATTATTTACATCAGTGGTTCCCAACGTGGGCGCCTTATAAATAAGGCTTGTAAATTATATTCCATTTTAGATTTATAACTGCCAAAAAAAAAAGTTCATCGGTTTTTACTAACGATGAAGCTAAATGTAACATTATACAATTTTAGGTATGTATTTTTTTAGATTAGAACTACTTGAAAAAAGAAAGATTTAAGATAGGAGGAATAATTTTATTAGTAGAAAGCTTCAACTTCAAGACATTCATTAGTCACTTAAGTATTTTTAGTACAATTATTTTCTACAAGCGAAGTAAATATATTTAATAATATATTTTTTGTAGGTATTTTAATTTATAAGCAAACATTATTTAGTCGTATTAAATATGTTTCTTTTTTATATAAAAATGAAACGAGATTTATTTGTTTTTTGAAAGTCTATTAAGTAATTTATGACCATAATAACGAAAAAAAAATAATAAGGTAATAAGTTTGTCAAAAATTTATATGAGGGGACGGTGTAAGATTTTTGGGAGTCAAAGGGGGCATTGAGTATTTGAGTAAAAGAAGATTGGGAATCACTGATTTACATGAATAGCGAATTGCGCTTGGCTTATTCTGTTATTAAATAACAAATGTTGAAAACATATTGAAAATTACGATTATCGCATACTAAATGAAGCGCCGCTTAGAATCGTTCCATTGGAGAAATTATTTATCGTTTTTTTAAGATTCAACACAACCGCCAAGAGTATCCCACCTGAGGTGTGGAGAACACTACAAAGTGCGAAGTTGACACTTTTTTGAACATAAATTTAATCTTAAACGCAATTTAGTCCCATTTTTTTCCATCTAATTAGTTTTTTCGAGTGTTTGAATACTTTATTATGTGTATTTACTACTCAATCTAAATAATAAAGTCATTAGTTAATAACTATTATGTAATACATAATTGTTTATCATCGTCTGGTTTAATAACGTTTATGTTATGAGTTTTATTTTTTGAAAAACCTAATGTTTATGATGTCTAAAATTTAGTAATATTAATATGGAAATTAATGTCACAGAGGTTGTATAGAGAGAAGCATTAACACAGTTAAATACTTTAATATACATTTGTTATGCAAATTTCACTCTCTGTTCATATAAAATAATTTACATTGATTAACCTTTAGTTAGAATTCTTTAATAACTTCCTAATGCATATATTATTATGAAGTGATTAAACGGAAATAATATGCACAAAAAGAAATATACTTTTCATGGTTAAATTATAACTAACAAAATAATGTAAATTATAATCGATATGCATAACTACCGCATACAATTAAGTCTCTCAATAACTGAAAATAAAGAAACATTAAATGTTTCTTAAAATATCGAATACAATAATGTAGAATTCGGATATTTATTAAGAGCGCCAATCCACCCGCTTGGGTTAAACGAATTTGATTAAATGTGAGTAAACCAATAAATGTATTTCACTTTTGCAAACGTTATTATCATATGAAAATAATAATAGGGAAACGATTAGGTCAAAAATAAAAATAAATAGTAAAATAAGAAGTGATTTCACGCACTTCTTAACTACCGTTTTAAAAATCATAACGCACCTCCCTTCCAAAATCGATTCTTTTAAAAATTTAAAAAAAATAAATCTGAAATTCATTTTTCAATCAAAAACTTGCATCTATATATTTCTTTAAAAATACTAGGATTCTAGTACAGAAAAAAATCTTGACAATCAAAACAGCAAGTAAAAGTTTTTTAGATACTAAGCGGATCGAAGAAGCTTATGATTTTACAATGATATTTATTCTTCTTATTTTTCTCATTCTGGGAACTCTTTTTCATATAGAAATACTTATCCAAAAGTTTCGAACAGTAACACAATAGATCTAAAGTCACGCCTAGATGGTACTTTATAAAGGTAATTTTCTAAATATCTCAATATTTTTCCCAAAAACGCGGGAAATCTGTCGAAAAGTTGACAAAAACCGGCAAAATAAGCTATTACCGGAATTTTTATAAAATTGAAAATTGTTTTTTAACATTACTTCAAAAATAATCTAGCTAGATACTTGAAACTTTCACCAACTACTCGTAAATTTCTCGTTTTTGTTAGTTTTTTTGTAATAACATTTTTGATTTTTAATATTAGGACTTGAAAATTTAATATGATCTCACTCACTCACATATACGTCTAAATGACCTGAAAAAATTTCGAAAATCGTAAATGTTATATTATGGGGAATATATATACACATGTATGTAGGTATGTATGTGTGTGTGTGTGTATATGTGGATATGTGTCTGTGTGTCTGTATACGGATATATGTATGTATACAGTGGCGTATATAAGGAGGGTGCCCATATTGCCGCAACACCCCCCGAAATTTTGTAAAAATTGATATTCAAAATTTGCCTGTTATTAATATTTTCCTGCCGTCTGTCATCACCATTATATTATATTAATATGGTTAATTGGCGGTAATTTAATGATAATAGTATAAAATAGTTTTCTGTCTATGAGCATTTTTTTTTGTTTTTGTTTGTTATCCTGTTATAGCCCTCCCCAAAAATATTTTCTATACACGCCACTGTATGTATATATTATGCGCGTAGACAATGCCCGTAGAATTATTTTAGCATAGTAAGTAAATTTAAGGCCGGTGGGAATATTAGGATTAAGTGTCGATGAGGCAAATGAGCGGAAAAAATAAAAAAATAATGTTCTAGGAATTCTGAGTAGCTACTACTATAGCAACGCTCAAATAGTTTTAAATCAAATTTTTTTTTTATAATGTAAAAGGCCAAATAAGTGGGTCTTCATCGGACTCGATCGAAGCCACCGTCTATTCGAAAAGACGACGGGTTCGTCAGTTCCGGTGTAGGTTGATTTTAACAATATCTCTGTAAGTAGTACAGTTGAGATATTCATTTTATTTTACATTCTCTAAGGCGGTTAGCCAGAAACTTTAATTTTTGTCAGTTGTGTTGTTGAGACATAAGTCTCAAATGATTCTAACTTAGTTTAAACAATTTTATTGAAGAAGAAAAATAATATATATATATATTTAATTTTAATATTCAAAACTGAGTATTAACTTTATCTACGAAAGTAGAGAAATCCTTTTCATAATTTAACCGAGCACAGTCATATTATATTAGATTCTGAACGAAATGAAGAAACTAGTGTTTTTACAATGATATTTATTTTATTTTATTTTTTTTTTCTATGTACAACTTTTTGTATTGAAATACTTGTCAAAATGTTTCAATCAGTAACTTTTTGAAACCGGATTTCTCTCTAGATTGTACTTTAAAGAGGTCATTTTTTGAATTTTTCAATCCTTCAATTTTTTTTTGGATAAAACTACCCAAAATTTGACCAAAAACGACTCAGAAACCATCATTTTTTGATCCGAACTATATGAAAATTTAAACATAGATAGAAAATCATATAAGAAAGATTTTGGCGCAAGAAAATTTTGAAAATGTGAAAAAAACATTTTGGAATTTTTTCTAACATTTTTTTTTCTTATTTATTTTTTATATTATTAACTTCCCTTGTTCAGAATCGTTTTATTGAAGAAATGATTTATCGTTTCTTTAAAATTCAATACACCCGTCAAGAGAATCCCACCCGTCGTGCGAAGTATGTCCGGCTTTTTTTTTTATTTTACGTTGAATACAATTTAAAGAATCGCTGTGTTTAAATTTTCATACAGAGCTCGTCATCGTGGCCAATATAGAAAAACAAACACAGCGTTGTCCTTAGAGAAAAGAAAACCACACTCTGAATATTCCAGTGCTCGTTATCGTGGTCAGTTATCCAGAGTAAAAAGATTTTAGAGAAACTTCTAGAATAAAATCCTAACATAGTCAAACGTTTATATCTATTTATTGCATGAGCTCGTTATCGTGGGCTCTTAAGAAAAAAATAAGCGACCGACTTTTCGAGGGTACCTGTTGCGAGGGTACTTGTTCGAAGGTCAAGTAGTTTTCCTGACTCGAAAGTATTATATGCCGTTACGAACTCGTGGCTCAAATTGTTCACCCAAAACCCCAGTTTTAAATATAAATTTGTTTTTCGCTTTTCCTTATAATTTTTCTTTTTTTTTTTTTTGACCGCCAAAGTGTGTCCACCCGGAAAAAATATATTTAAATACTGAAATTGTGTAGAGTACAATTGAACGATTTTTTTCCGTGTGTTTGAATTTTGTTTTGTGTATTTGTAAGATTTTTTTATTTTAACGTTGTGAAATACATATTGTAAAAGTGCATTTAAATTTTTTACCAAAGTTAAACAAGTTGTGAGAATTTTTATTATTGTGAGAGTGTAAATTTTTTTTTTTTGACGAAAAGTGCATTAAAAAATATTTTTCCTTATCTGTGTTCCGCGATTTCCGCATTAGTAGTGGTTGCCATCGTTGGTGAACCAATATAATTTTTTTTTTTTTTAGAAGAGCAAAATCAAGGTAAGAATTTTGCTGTCACCTTATTATATATATATATATATATATATATATATATATATTTTTACCATTTTCAATAGAGAGTTTTTTTTTTTTTTTTTTATCATATTGTTACCTTTGTCCAGGTAGAATTTTTACACGTGTTAATATTAACTTATTATAGTTATAATATTTCACTCCTTTAAATTTTTTTTTTTTTTTTTTGTTCTCTCCTGTTCGTTGTGAAATTTTTCTTGATTAGATTAAAAACATTTAGGAATAGGTATACAGGTAATTTTATGGTATCTCCATCGACATATTATTAGAATTTTTTTTTGAAAATATTTAGCTGTTTATTTTTGTTAGTGTTAATTTACCCCCAAATAAATAAATCATTACCAAAATTTTTTTTTTAGGGAAGACCTCTAAAATTATTTTTTTAAATACAAATATATTTTTTTTTTTTTTTACCTTTTCCCTCTTCTTTTGCTCAGTTACAATTTTAATTTTTATGTGTGAAATATAAAATATTTTTTCTCTATCTCGCCCAAAAATAATTTTCCTTTGCCTCTCTAAATCAATTCTAAAATCTTATAATAAAATTATTATATTCCAAATGACATTTGATTTAAACTCAGTATTTTAAGATAAACAAATGATCATTTTCATCCCGTGGTAAATTGTCAGGGTTTTGGTTTTTTTTTAGTTTTAGGATCATTATCTTGGATTTATTACTTAACTGAAAAATAAATTTTGTGAAATTATTTTACTTATTTAGGCATTAGGTTCTTAGAAAAAATTCAAGAAAATTTTGAAAATCTCATGTTTAAATGACAATGTATGGTCCATAGAAGGAATAAATGAGACTTTATTAAACTATACCAACTCAAAAATGCTTTTAGAGAAAGATAAAAAAGATATATATATATGATATGTAACTTAATTTAAGTTTTATCTTTCATACATAATAAAATAGGCTTCAGCCCCTTAGCCCCCCTCTGCGTATGCCACTGGTTAGCATCTTTGATATCTATTAATTATTATGATCGTTTGTTTGTTTACGGATTTAATATTCCATTTACAATAATTCAAACAAATTCAGAAATCGAGAATTATTTTTAGGTACTTATTATTGCAATGTAGAACATAATAATTATATAACTTCGGTAGGAGTTTAACATGCATCTATTAATTTAATAATTTTCATAAAAATGTTTGAACAGCTTTAAGTAAATTCAAGTATAACAAATTACATAGAATCATAATAATAAAAATCATTCACAATAACGGACTTTTAATCGGAGTCAAACGTAAAAATATTATAAGAAATTGATTTCAAAATATAATTTGAAAAGCAAATAAGATGAAATAATAATAATAAAATTATGAAAGTTTTCGTACAAAATATTGCACTTTAAAACTGAATATTAGAAATTCAATGAAGAAAAATAATTTAAAATTGTATACAAAGTAATCTGAAGTCAACCAATTTCAACTGTAAGTTTTTATGACTTAAGAACTCTGAGATTAATATAAATCAAGTGATATTTTTAATCACTTGAATTCAATCTTAGAAATATCGCTTTTGGAATAATAAGGGAATGACAGAAATTAGGTCACATTTTTATAAATTAGAACACTAAATTTTTAAAAAAAAACTTTGTATTGATTTTTAAAAATTTAAATATAAGTATCAGTATTATATGACCACTAAATTTATCCAATACTCACACTACTCACAGTCTGAAAGCCAATAACTGTAAATTTTAATCAATATTTACAAGAATGAATCAGTTGTAACTCAGAAAAATTATGTGATTCGATCAAAATTGGTCAAACTTTAATCGTGTATGAAAAATATACGTGTAATTCATCAAACATTTATATTTTTGTAACATTTTATAGGTTACACCAGTGTTTCCCAATATGTGTTCCGCGGAAACTAAGGGTTCCGTAAACTGGCACCAAGGGTTCTGTGAAAAATTTGAAGTAATATTAATCAATAATATTTTGGATTTTAATTATGATTCGAAAACAGAATAGCTTCTTTTCTTATCGTACTTTCCTTATTTCATGATAAAATATTCTTAAAGCTTCTTTAAGCTCTCGTGGACAAGTTGATCTTTTGGATCAAATGTGTAAAAGAAAATGTTGTTTCTTTAACCTGAATAAATTCTTGAATAAAAATGAGAGCTCAGTGACATCGATAAATGCAGAAAAAATAAAAGACCATTAAATTAATTTATAAGCCAGATTACTTTCCTACTTTCCGAGAATAAATGAAGATTTTGATATTTTATGGGTACAAAACCCATTTTCAATTCAGAAAAAACCAAAAATACATGAATACGTTGAATACGAAGATTTGCTTGAAATAAAATCTTCTTCTGAATTGGAAATCAAGTGCATGTCACACTTAAGGTTGTGGAGTTCTGAATCGCCATGGAAAGCGATTACGAAAAATTGTTTATAAACGCTGTCACTATTTTATAGACGATTGCAATTTTCTACTTGTATGAAATTGGTTTTTCAGCGTATAGAAAGACCAAGAATAAGTTTTGAAATCAACTCTATGCAGCTCCGCAGCACTTATGAATCCAACTTTCAGGGATAACTCCAGATTTATAGATTTAATGAAGAAAACCATGGAAAGATTCCAATCTTCTAATTAAATCTGTCTTAGAGATAATGAGAGATATACGTTAAATTTTAAATTTCGATACGTACATTAATAATATTGTATAATAGTGATAAACAAAATACAATTTAAAAAAACGTTATTACTGTATTTTATTTATTTTTCATATCAATGACACTCTTTTTTGTGCCGAATGTGTCCAACTATCCATGTTACAAGTGTTACAACGTGTGTAAAAAACGTATTATCGTGAAAGAAATTGGGGGTTCGCAAAATGTTCAAGTTTCTGCAAAGTTTCCACGTGTAAAAGAAGTTGGGAAACACTGGGTTATACATAAGTGCACGGAACCGAAAACATATTAATAGTTCGCCTAATTTGTTGTAATTTTAAAAAAAAACTCATTTACAACTAATTATAATAAGACATAAATAATTTAATGTTTTCTAAATCGTTGAGTGGTAAAAAATAAATTACTTTTGTGACATAAAATATCAATTATCATATTTTAAATTCCGAAGCGAAGAATGTTTTGGTGGATCGGTTTTACAGTGTTGTGTTCTTTTTTTCCTGCTTTTATTACATACATGTCCGTGTTTTTTGTTAATTAAAAAGATCTAAGTTATGATTTTCTCCACAAATAATCGAATATTGCATCTACCCGGTTGGCATCTACTTCAAAGAAATCATTTATCTCAGCGATTCACAATGATATTAATTAATAGTGTTGACCTGCTCGTATTCTATCAATTTCGAATTTTATGAAGGCATTAAACGCATAAATACGACTTAATTTATTGTTGTCAAAAACAACGAAATTTGAAAATAAATAAATTCGTCATCGACTATATTTTATGAGTCTCTTGGCATCAGAGACGTATTTAGGAATTTTGCGCCCCAGGTCAAAAAAAAAAAAAAAACGCCCCATTTTCACAGTTTTCCCCTGTTTTTGCAAAAAGTATTGAGAAATTGGAAAAATGACCTCTCTAAAGTACCATCTAGATACGATTCCGATTCTATAGAGGTACTGATCGAAACTTTTGGACAAGTATTTCTATACGAAAAAGTGTTTCCAGAAAGAGAGAGAAAAAAATAAACATCATTGTAAAAACATAAGCTTCTTCACTTCGTTCAGAATTTAAAATACAAATGATTACCAGAATAATAATTTTATCACTATAATTTTTACTTTTTTTATCAGTCAAATAACTTCTCTTATTATATCAAAATACTCTCCAAAATTTACCGCCCGGGGCCCAAGCCCCCTCTGCCCCCCCCCCTAAATACGTCTCTGCTTGGCATGTAATACATATAGCATTGTTATACATAACCCAACATTCACATTTATAATAATATAATATTATATGTATATAATTTCACTCGATAACTGGTTCCACTTAACTGTTTTTATGAACTTCCTTGCCCTTTTTAATGGAACATAATATTATGTGAGCGAACCGTGTAGTATCTATTTTAAGACTGTGAATACATTTACACGTATTTCAATTAAACGATTTCATGGCTCTGGTGAATTAATATAAATATTTGATTTATACTAAATTGAATTGAATGCAATATTTATATTTTCTGAACCATTATCTTTACAGATAGATATGCTTGATGGTCAGGGTTGGATTAAGGAAAAATGCGCCCAAAGACAATGAATTTACCGGCACCCCAGCCAAGGGAGCTCTTAGAAATTTTCACCGGAAAGGCTAATATATATAATATATATATATATTATATAATAATAATAATAATAATAATAATAATAATAATAATAATTTATTTACGCCCCGAAGGCAAATAGTACAGAATAGTAAAGTATAACAATAAATAAAAAACATATATTACAATAGTAACTTTTTTAATTTACACTTATTATCAAAAAAGAAGTCAAAATGTTTTAATTCGTTACAACTAGTTAACATTCTATTAATTGATCCGTAGTAACTGTAATTTTGAGCATGATGACTAATAAAAAAAGGAACATGATTTCTACAATTAAATGTTGGAACATTAAGGGTTAATATAGCTCCCAGTAAATCCGAATCTTCAACATTATTATTTAAGAAATTATAGACAAGGCTAATACCCAAAAATTTTCTTCTTTGTGCTAAAGATACTAGTTTTACTTTTAAAGAAAACTCAGAGACAAATAAGTTACTGAATTTAAAATATAGTTTACGTAAAAATTTATTTTGTACTCTTTCCAATTTATTTATCAAAGTTAAATGATATGGGTTCCAAAATATAGAACCATATTCTAAAATTGGACGAACAAGAGCGCAGTATAGTATTTTCCAGCAAACTGGGTCATTAAATTCTTGGCAATTTCTATAAATGAATCCTAACATCCGCATCGCTTTATTATGAA